>VYXD01012306.1:551929-602379 GCA_013397195.1 Hylia prasina | reverse complement strand
TTTTTTTTTTGTGTGTGTGTGTGTGTGTGTGTGTGTGTGTGTGTGTGTGTGATGTCAGCTGCAGGCATAGCTCTAGCCATTCTATGACTGTTTAATTTGAAGTAGAAATGTACCTAAAATAGTTTCTCCTTTCTTTTGGGACTTAGGAGTTTCCTCTAAATTATGGATGCTTCCAGCTTGTTTTTCATTGAAGATGTAATTGACTATCTGAATAACCTCTCAATTTGCTGTCAGTTGCGTTATGCAGGAGTTCTAAAATCTTGCAAAATGTTTATCCAAGGCTCAATTTACCAAGCTGATTTGGCTATCCTTATATGAAGGTCAATGATCAATGGAAAAACTCCTCTTTTTCTGGCTCCTACCTTCAGACAGAATCAGATCCTTTTCATCAAGGAGAAATATTTTACCCTGAATTATATAGGACATGTAAATCATGTTTTTAATAGGCTTAGAAACTCATGTGATTTCCCTTGAAATGTTTCTGCAGAGGATATATGCTAGGGTCACAACACATTTCAGAAAAGGGGATCTACAACATTTCAAAAATTTCTAGAGAGATGCCTTGGCAGAGGGGTCACAGGTATGGGTATGTTATTGTCTCTCATCTGTAAAAGAAAAAGAAAGATTCAGGAAGGTAACAAAATCGAAGAGTATGCCCAAGATGGAGGGCAAGGTCAGGCATTTCATGCCAGGGCAAAGAATTCTCCTTGCTGTGCACATTTATCTCACTCGGGATGCAACTGAGAGGAAACGTCCCAAATGAATGAAGCCAAAACTGCACATTCCTCATAATGTGCTTCTCCTAAATCTCCTGTGCTTAAGTGTAAAACTGCTTCTTAGTAAAATGCGGCAGTTTAGGAGAATAATTTTATTTATATCTGTCCTACTTCATAGTCAAATACACAATTCATTACTCAAACATTCCCTGCTCAAGATGAGGTATAACTGGGAAGGAAGAAATGCTGACTAAATAGGTCCACAACTGCATCTGCTTCTTGTGAGCAGCTGGAGGCAGTGAACTGTTATTAATTTTATTATATATTTTGTAGTTGCCAGAAGCAAGTTGGATGTAAAGCTCTAACTAACAAGGTGTATGGAGTAGAAATGGCCTCCCTGTTGTTGGCTGCATCTTCTCAGTAAAATTCTTCTTCCTCTCCCGCTTTAATCTGTGTGAACATCGTGTGAATATTCCTGTCGTTCTCAGGATGTCAAAACAGTCCCCACTGTGGAATCATCTCCCATGAACACACATGGCTGAGCCATCAAGACCAAACATCAAGTGTTTCAGGAGTGGCAACCTGCCACTCCTTTCTGTTCTTGCTTCCCTTGGATAAAATCCAGTCATTCCAGTGGTCTTTCTTGTCATCAAGAGGACAAAGTTCATACTTCAGAGACAATCTCTATGGTATTGAAGTCTTTGGTGTAACACCATCAGTGATTTCATGCCATTGTGAATGGCCTCATAATGCATTCAGAGATATTTGGGATGCACAATAGGTCCTTGAAGTGAAAAGGTGACAGCAAATGCCAATTTTCCTCTGGTTTTATTTCATATCCAATGGACTATGAGATGGATTGGAGTCAATGAAGCATTCTGGAGATTTGTACAAATCACATTGCCTATCCAGAAATAGGACATGTAAAATTTTTGCTTCGCAATGAATGTATAAGCTAAAAACTTTGGGGTTTGTAACTTGTTTGTTTTGATCAAATGATCCATTGAAATTTAAAAAAAAAAAAAAGGAGGACTGCCAATTTCTTCAGTTTGGAAGTCTGACAGTTTGGAAGCACAGGTTGACATTTGAATTTGAAAGCTACTCTATTAGCCTAAAGTCACAGAACTGAAGACATTAAAAGTTGTCCTGTGAGATATCAAACTACAAAGCACACAGAATTTAATCTATTTTTGCTCTATTTTTCTCATAATTGTAAATAGCTTGACACACAGACATACAGTTAATCTCGTTATTTTACTCTCTTGTTCATTGAATTCCTACATTTTGTGAGAGAATGTATACAAGCACAAACTCTGAGCCAATGTTTTGATAATTTCATCACTTTCAATGGAATGAAGCTGTTGGAGTGAAATAATCATGGCACTCACATCACATTTTGAAAGGAGCAATTTTCCTTTTAAGTTTGGAACAGTGAAACATGTTGTTCAGACAACAGCCCATAATCACCATCAGCATCAGAATTTCAACCTTATTTGAAACAACAGCAAGCAGCAAGAGAAAGAACTCCAAATAAATTTAGTAATAAAATCCAGGTATGTGTCTCATCATGGAACTTGAATTAATTCAATTCTTTCTCCACCTCAGCAAGCAGTTGGAGGCTATTGGCAAGCAAGATGGAAGAGATGAAAGTGCCAAGTACAGCAGTACTTTTAGGTTAGCAACAGTGACAGATATTAACAGAGCACAGAAAAGCACAGCATTTCTGCAATGAGACTGCTAGGGCTAGTGACAGAGGGGTGAGGGTGAAGTGACACCCTGCCTCCTTCCTGAAAAACTGCTTGCATTAGGGACCAGGTTTAAGAGCAGACAATTTGTCTGTGTATAATGTTTCATGACTAAGACTGAAAAAGTTATTTTGCCAGGAACTGTGCTATTAATGAGTTTTAACTATTTTTCCTGTTCACAGAATATCCAGAAACAGCTCACAATGATCTCTAATTTATCCATTGTTGGAACTTACACATCTTGTTGCAAGTCTTTTCAGTCCTCTGCATTGATTCAGTCTGATATTGAAACTGCTTTAGTTAGCTGATGATAATGACAAATCTACAGGATTGCTGTTGTTCCTGAGTGGATTAGCACAATTCATAATTAAGAGAAGGTTTTACAGGGCTCACAGAAAATCTCGAAGGGGTTCAGGCTTCCAAGGAGCTGTGCAATAAATGCCACGCCCTAAGGTCCTTTCTTATCCCTTGTGCTGCTTCCCCAAAGCGGCGCTGCCTAGTGCCTGCCAAAGAGATGTCTCAGCAAACACCAGGATCAATCCCCGAAGGATTTTTGTCCCTCAGTGGAAAATACATCCTTTTCAGGAAGTTCTCAGCTTCTCACAGCAGATACCATGTAAGTGTTCTTGCACACTTGCAGAGCAATTTTCCACTCTCCTATTACACTGACTGTACCCTCACTAGAACATTCAGAGTGTTTCCAAGCTCCTAGGACAAGACTAGTCAGACAAAGTGAAGTGGTGTGAAATTAAATGGTCCCAGATTGGGATGAATGGAAGGTAGGATTTGGGATGGACACTGCTGAATGTGACCAGACCTGCAGCTAGGCCTAGGTGCACCCTGTATGACTTCCTTGTTACAAATCTGGGTTTAAAGATAGAATATTAAGCTGAACTTAGCCTCTGAAAAAATCAAAATTAAGCTATTAAAGGAAAAAGCATCTAATGCACTTTAAAGATCATTGCTTATCAAATTCATTCAAAATGTGCGTTTTAAATTTAAATATTATCATCTGAGATGAAAAATTTTGTTTGGGCCAGCCTGTGGTAGGAGGCATTGTCAGGACATGAAGGGCTTATCAAATAGTTCACTTTCCACTTGCCTGCATTATGTCTGCAAAATCTGACAAAGTTAGAGAATAATTTGGATAAATGTATCTATTCAGGATTTATGGGTATTAAGCAACTCAGATCCTATCCCCTTCATTTCAGTTTTGCTACAATCATGGCCTGAAATTCCCACTTTTTTCCATTTGGAACCTGATTAGTTTCAGCCTCTTGCTGATCATCAGTGGATGAACTATCTCTACAGCATCTGCAATTGTTTATTCATGGAGATACTTGCTACACTTGATCAAATCATCTCTCAAACTGCTATTTAAAAAATAAATAAATTGGACTTCTTAAATCCCTTGCTGTGGGAAGCAGGTTCTCTAGATTTCTGGATTTTTTCCAGTGCTCTTTCCTAAGCCCTCTCTAAACTCCTCCCTTCTTTGCCTAAAGGTAACCATGAAACTTTTTAAAATAATGAGATCTCTTTTTCTTCCATACCATAGACATAATAACATTTTTTCAGTCAGAAGAAATTTAGTTGAGTCAAATTTTCCTCATTTTTGGAAATGCATGGATTAAAAGTCATCAGTGCATTGAGGCTTCAGCTGCAAAATATAAGAAATTAATAAAAAATTAAAAAGTTTCTATAATTCTAAAACTGGGGGTTGCATTCACTAAAAAAAGGAGATGCAAATGAAGAAAATTTTGCAATCTGATACTGATCCCAGCTAGTCAGACATATTTTAGGCAGCAAAGAATGGATGTTTCTCATCTCACTCACTAAGTGAGCCTGCTTCCTCTAGAGGGACTCCTTTATGTCCTAAGAAAAACTGTGTCAGTTCCCAGATGTTCTCCAAATGTTTGACACAAAAGGGTAAACTAAGGACAGAGATCTTGCTGTAAATTACTTTTTTCTCTCTTTAGCGGATTTAAATGAGATGTTTATTATCGCCTTAACATTCTTACAGTGGTTTAGTTCTGTATAATAGCAAAGCCAGTACTAAGTTAATTAAAAGAGCTATAAAGTCTGAAAGAAGCCAGCAGGTTTCTATGGGTTGCTGATCAAAGGGAAAGTGGTTCTTTTTTAAGTGTTTTTTTCTTGGTCCTTTAGAAACATTACATCTCTCTAATCATCTACAATGTTGCTATGATGACAAAATTACATAAACCCAATAATTTGAAACAAAATAAGGTTGAAAATGGAATTCACCAAAAAAGGGAAAAAAAATCAACTTCAGAAAATCGGACCAGTAATTTATGAGAGCAACCACAGATCAGTCTAGAACAATAATATTCTGTAATCACAGCACTTCGACGACCTAGTTTAAGAATGAGTAACAAAGGACAGAAATTATGTGGATCAATAATTCACTTGAGTGGTAGTAATGCATTCATGTAATAATGCAGTTTGAGTCAATGAGATGAAGCTATGGCTATACAGTACTTGGAACTGAGGGAGTTGTGTGCCAGGGTTGTACCCCAATCAGTTGTCAAGTTAATGTGCATGTAGATATTTTTAATGTTCAGAACAGTGAACTGTTTGACTCTAATCATACACTTACCTGCACATAATGGATTCTTGTTTGTGGCCTTAAAGAATGGCACCATAATATGATCTATATTCTGAAGGAAAACAAAGCAAAATATTTATTCTTCTCCATAATGCCTAAATAAACTTTTAAAAAACACGTATATGCTCTGGAAATACCTTTTTACTTTAAATGGTTCAGATCACCTAACTCATTTTCTCCTATGCTTTAAATTACTCTTCCTGTCCAAGTATAAATGGATTTCTGGAGCAGGGGGATTTTTTCTGGAAAAGAGAGAAAGGGAAGGGTGTAATTTGTCATGCATACAAACAATGGACACAAAGAAAAAAGGGAAATTTTCTTAGCTTCCTGTAACATTTCCTGTAAAAAAATTATTGCATTTTAAAAGTACTATTAAAGTGTATCTCAAGGTAAGCTATAGAAAGAAAACCCACAGACTTCTTAATTTTCATTTTCATATCTTAACATAGATACAGCATTGTGTCTGTCTCACGTACAAACCTTTTTACACAGGTATTTTAGTAAACACATAAGACATTTCCTAAAAAGTGCTTGTGTCAGGTAAACTAAAACTTTTGTAGAGACATCCTAATTTGAAAAGTGTTCAATGGGAAGATTCTGAGGTACAGAAAGACAGAAAGGAAAACAGTGTTCAATCTATGAATCGGACTTATATGATCTGAAAACAACCAGTTATGTTTCGACACTCTGGGTGTTTACTGGTTTTCTGATAAGGAATTAAGAGAAATATGGAAGTCTGAAGGGTCAGAGCAAGAAAGAATGATCAGCCTCCATGCACTTTTTTATTTTGGATTCATTAGCAATTATAAAATGCTTTGCCACTGAAACCCCTCAGTGATGAGTATTTTTGACATGCCATATCAATAGGGTAGGACAGCTGAAAGGTGATAAATTTGACATAAAAATTACGTGGCCTTTTTTATTTTCTGTAAAAAAACGGAGGCAATTTGATTCTAGCACAGACATCTTCCAGGGTAAATCTATTTTAAGTCAGAGTGTGAGAAACAGAATTTAGGTAGTGAGAAATTTTTCCCAGTAGACATAGCCCTATTTTGCAGTGATAGGACCTGGCAAATTAGGCTGATTTTTGCTGATCAACTCCATTTCCACAAACATTCACCAAATTATTTATGCAAAATCAATCAGCATGTGGTGTCTTTGCACACTGTTCACTTTATTCTTTTCTGAAAGGAGGACAACATGATATAAATCCCTCATTGACTCTATAATGGGGTACTTCTCAAAAAGGTAAAAAAAGTTTGATTAGCAATAAAAAGGAATAACGAGCTATGATTAGTGAACATATTTCTTTCTCTGCATGATTATCATTGATGGCAAAAGAAAATAGGGGCCATAGGAAAAGCAACCCAAATACCTGCGACGAAGATAATTTTAGAAAGCACTTGAAAATAAGAAATATTTAATCTGGAGTTAAGAAGATGATCTGAAGAATTCATAAATATTCTTAAGGTTGGTACTGGTCTTTAATGAGTTTAGATCTGTTAATCTATTTCAGACTTTGGACTGATTAAGAACACTGACGGAAAAAATACCTTGTGACTAGAGTGCACTGGCTGAATACTAAGCCAAGCTCCTGGCATGAATGACACAGTCTTGAGTATACCTTAAAGCTTTTGGCTGCCTTAGACAGAAAACACATACTCAAATGGAGATGTTCTGGAGTAATTTATAAATACTGTATTTTGATCTACATAAAAAAGTGTTCACTGCAAGAGTACAAGAGGGTTGTCAGCAGAAACATGCAGTGAGATAAGGAGAATGGCTAGAAGGAAGACATCCAGTGAATGTCTGTGGGCTTTCAAATCATAGACTTTAAAATTTTTGTTTCCTCAAAGAACAGGATACAGTAACAGTTTCTCCAGAAAGATCAAATTTTGCAAATTCACTGTAAGGGAAGGAGGTCTACTATGGGCAGCAAAAGTTGAAAGGTAAAGGAAATTGTTCAGACAAACTGGGTGAAGAAAGATACTTGTTCATGCTCCAGAAAATGAACTGATATTTGTAAAATCTTTGTATATTTATCAGTTGTCTAGTATCATATACACACAATCATAGACCTAGTTACCATCTAAAATCCTTCTTTTTCTAGCTGCTCACCTTCTGGGTGAGCATGGTTAATGCCTGCACTGCTCTGCAGCTCAGAGTGTGAGTCAACATCATGTGAATATCCCAGGTACAATAAAGGCAGACAGCTTGGCCTTGAGATGCCTTAGGGTGGCAGAAAAGCAGCTACCCTGGGTCCCAGGTACAAGACTACCAAGATGAACTGGGGACATTCTACAAAATTGTAAAATTCCTGCCAAAGACCTAGGTTTTGAAAAATGTATGTGCACTCTCAAGTTTAGAAATGGGACTTGCAGCTTCATTTATTTGGAGAACTGCAAAGCCGTTTAAAATGGCACTGTTGAAAGAATGGATAAAAAGAACTTTCCATCCAAAGCTGTTGAATTCCTCCTAAGGAAGCAAGCAAGTAACCCTCCTCTACAACAAAAAGGGGTGGCACTTTGCTATCATGACTTATGCCAGTAGTGGGAACGTAGCCAGGGGCAGCAGGGAAAATGGTTACCAAATTCAAAATTCTCCATACCTAATAATAAATAAATGCTCCATATATTACACAGATGTTCTTTCTGGAAAATGTCCTCCCCTTTCAGTCAAACCGCACAAAAATATCTCATAATATCACAGATCTTGCTATAAAATCTGTAAGGGGAGTCCCCTCCCCAAATCTGTCTATGGACATTGCTTTCAGAGTAATATTCCTATTGTTGTACAAGGCATATTATACCCACAGTTTCCAGAAACTGGTGGGATAAATAACCCGTTTTAGACTCCCCCTAATTAGAGTCAGGGAAACAATATGTGATTAACAGCCCACAAGAGCCAGTAGAAGCAGGGAAGGCAGAGATTGTGGAAGCAGGGTCATGCAGAGGTCTTGGTGACTGAGAGGTGAAGCAGACCTAAAATCTTCATCATATGCTGCTGCAGCCCAATTACTGTGCATTTTGCTACTAAGCTCAAAACAAAAATTGTAGGTTGTGACAGGAGAACATGGCTAGGAAAAGACCCTGAGGAAATGTAAACCTTGCCAAGTACT
The DNA here is from genome assembly GCA_013397195.1 of Hylia prasina. Classification (NCBI taxonomy): domain Eukaryota; kingdom Metazoa; phylum Chordata; class Aves; order Passeriformes; family Sylviidae; genus Hylia; species Hylia prasina. Next base: position 594,177 of record VYXD01012306.1, on the reverse strand, counting down.
GAGGAAAGTGCAGAGGAGAACAAGCCTTGTCACCCAAAATAATAAATAGGAAGATGCCACCACACAAGAAAACACACACCAAAACCTTTCACAATGGTTTCAGACCTGGCATCTGAAATATCACCTTCTTGGGCCTGGTTCTGACACTGCTGTACATTGCTGCACTTAAGAATTTTTTTTACTTTATAGACATGACTTCAGTGGGACTCCTCATACATGCAATCAAAATAAATCATTGCATTGCTTAAGAGAAATTGCTGGATCAAACACAAAGATCTTTGAAGGTCTGTGTCCAATTTGTAGACCAAGCAGGGCATGCTTATAAAAAGAGCTGAACATTTTTTAGCCTGCAGTAAGAAGGTATAGAGTTTCTGCAAGTTAAGTAAATTGAATGCATCTTACAGCAGCTTCCAGAAGCCATTGTTTTTCCAACCAGGTGTATTGGGCATTTGGCTCCTTCTGTATTTCTTTTCTAGAGATCCATGTTATAAGGTTTGAGCACAAGAAATTCATTATTCTATTTGCTGTCACAGTAGCAGCTGTAGGATGTTTCGAAGCAGCTCCAGTGGGGAAGAAGCTTTTGTGGTGAACAACTGCATTGCAAGCAGTTCAGTGCACAAGCTCTGGAACATATTGTGCGCTATTAACTTGAATACAGCAATATGCAAAGCTGGAAAACAGGCAGCTGAATACTGCAGTTTGGCAAGGTATAATCTAGGTAGCCTCAGCACTATATGCAGGAGCTACTGGGAGCCTTTAGGTTGAATGACAAACCTCTCCCACTTCCATGCATTTTTAGATACTTTTAAGTTGCTGCTCATGGTGGCATCTGTTGCTGACTTCAGTCTTCTAGAAGCCATCAGTGTAATTTTAGTGGCCACCATATACAATTTGATATTCAGAGCAGCCTGTATGCATTTGAAGGAGCAGAGAGGGTTGTAGGAGTGAATGGATAAAAAAATCTGAAAAAACACCTTTTCTCTGTACAGAGGAGTGAGTGCCATGGCTCCCTTGCCCTGCCTCTCAACATCATTTGCTGCTGAAATGCAGCATTTGTGTCACTGAGGTTCAGTGCCAAGACGAGCATTTGCCACCTATAGAGGAGCTTAAAATAGCACAGGGGCTGACAGAAATACCTTGAAGGCTGACAGAGGGGTAGTTGTCTGATGTATTATACTCTGTTGTAGGAAGTTTTTGTTTATTTAGAATTTTATATGCACCCTGGGGAGGAATATGACTTAGATTTACTCCGGTCTGTAAATGTGTCTGGAATGCAAAATTATCATGGAGCACTCCCTAAGAGTCTGGAAATGGTGCAGCCCTACTGAATGATAGATTTTTAGCAGTTCTCCCTCATGGATCCCACTTGGTTAATGTAATGCTGATTAAAGCAAGTACACTTCTTCTACAGCACTCCCATTCATGCCTCCATAGCCCCTTACTGCAGAGACCATGCAGGCTTTTAATTATTTTACTAAACAGGGAGCATTTTTCTTGGAAGTGCATCATGAAATTTTAATGACCATGCTTTTAACTCCAACAGGAAGACCTCAAATAGCAGCAAAGTCCATGTGAAATTCCACATATGTTTCAGCTTTCCTTCCACAGCACCAAGCAGAAGGAGGAGACCAAGGGGAAGGAGGTAGCCTCAAATAATATGTAGCACTGTTACTGTCCTCAGCTCATAAACCCCAAGGCTTTGCTTTTCTACAGGAAGGCAAAGTCTGTTTTCTGGTGCTTCCACAACTACAGGTGCCCCATCCCATTGTTCTTAGCTGACACGGAGCAGAAGAAACATACCTGTCCACTGAAGAAACATACCTGTCCACTGAGGTATCTATGTCTCAGACTCCTAGTCAAGATTACAAGTAATACTCTTGGACAAGAGTAAGAAAATGGTGTGGTGTTTTGTTTTGTTTTGTTGGGGGTTTTTTTGTTTTTTGTTTTTTGAGGTTTTTTTTCCTGTCAAACAAGAAGGAGGTTCATCCTGTCTTTGGACTTCATTCTCAGAGGTAAAATATATCTCCAGTCAAAGGCAGCTACCTGGCAAAAAAGAAACCAGGTACCATCACTTTTCTCTACAAATGCAAAAGATTCCCTGGGTAAATTCATCTCAAACCTGGAACCATTCTCTGTAAGCAAATTGTGCCTCAATAAATCAAGAAATCATCAAACTTGGAATGTTTTTCAGAAAGATAACCCAGCATATTAAGTTTTTGCACTGTTTGGTCGGAGGATGCACTTGTGAAGGTGCAATAATTAAGGTAAATTAGCTACCAGGTGAAATGAATTATGGAGAGACCTTGAGAGAAATTCAGGGGAAAAAAAAATAAAAACAACAACAACAGCAAAAAAGAAACATTGAAATCTGAGAATTCACATTTGCTTTATTAGGCAACGAAAATTAAGATATTCTTGCATCATTCCTAGGCAGCTTAATCCTTTATTACTAATAAATGATCTTTTATTTAAAGGATTTTGAAGTGGACAGAGATAACAGTTTAATCATTTTGATGAAAAGCCAAGATTTTTCATCTTCAAAGTGCTGAAATATCAGCATACACAGTAATAATGAACCTTGTTAATCATTAGCATCCCTCAAATATAATGGGAATAACACTTTTCCTAAGAGCTTGCAAAAGAATTGAGAAAAAAGCTGGTGGGTTTTTTATAGGTTAGACCTTTTATAACTAACTTTATTCATATTTTAATGAGTAATGTATGAATAAGTGGATTTTTAAGTTAACAAATGAATATTTAAAGAAAAGAGAACAGAATGGATTTGTCAATCAAAAGACCTCCAAACCCAGGTACATGCTCCAGGCGTGATCTTGAAAACATTTATGCACATGAGTAACTCATGACTCATGACTCATCCCAGTAAACTCAAGGGTACTAAATTAAACTTTTATGAGGAATGCATGTTAGGATGACAGTTTGTATTCCACCCAACACAGTGGAAAAGATAAACATCTGCAAGGTAGGGGCCTAATACTAGGGCATCATCTAAGCTTTTCTCCAGAAAAAGATGAAACTATTGGGGAGCAGCTCTGTGGGAAGGGCCCTGGGAGGTGGGAGGCAGCAAGCTGACCATGAGCACACAATGTGCCTGGCAGGAAAGGCAGCCAACAGCTCCTGTGTATGTGAACAGGGGCGTGGCACACAGACCAAGGAAAAAGGATTGTCCCTCTCCCTGTGGCACTCATCACTCTAGATAGGGCGTTGAGTTTTGAGCCCTGCAATGCAGGAAACACATAGGAAAACTGGAGGGAGCTCTTAGAAAGTTCCAAGGCAGTAAGGGGTAGAGTCCTTGGCATATGAACAGAGGCAGGAGGAGCTAGGCTGCTTCACCCTGGAGAAGAGATCACTTTAGGGGCACCTAACAGCCTCTAAGTGCCTTTAAGGGATCATCAGGGAGACAGAAATGGGTTCCTCATAGTGGTACAGGATGGGAGAATGAGACACAAATGTCCATTCATGGAACTAGAGAGTTTCAGACATGATTTAAGATGATTTTTCCCTGTGAGGACAGTCTGAAAATAGGGCAGTTTGTACAGAGTGGTTGTACAGTAGCCCTTCTTTTCAAGATCCAAATGGAAAAATTTTTGTTGGGGCTTGTCTGATGCCATAGCTTACCCTGCTTTGAGCAGGGGTGTGAACCAGGTCACCTCCCCTTGCTCATTTTAACTGATCCCACAATCCCACAGATCACCTACTGTTGCTTAAACCACGTAAATGTTTAATTGACTCTTATTAGGGAAGAAATTGTTCCTTTATTCCCACACTTCCCCAGAAGTGGTTATGTTTCATCCTTCTAATGAAGTTTCCCAAATGTGGATGTTACCAGGCAGCCTTGATCCTCCCATAATCACAAGCACTTACCATGAGTTACTGGTATCACTATTCAGTCAGTATCTATGCTATACTCCTGCTATACCACATCAGCAGTGAAACAACAGGAACTTAATCAACAGATCCTTCCGTCTAAGAATAGATTCAGCTTACTTCATCAGCCATCTTGCTTTTTTTAGATTTCCCTGTAAAATACCATGGTAAAAGGATTATACACATCACCATATGAAATCATGTGTAACCTCTAATATAATACTTTTATATTGATGAGTACTTTGGCAGGAATGAGCACATTTGTAAGAGAGTGAAGGAAATCAGTATATATGAATCTGGAATATCTTTTCATTTTATATGGCCCCTCTTTACACCACATGCCCAAACATGGGCTATTTTCAGTTACCCAAAAAATTTATGCACAGAGGTCTCACTCCGGTGGGCTAAACACTGAGGTCCACGGTAATTCTAAGAAAATCTGACTTTAAAGTCTCTTATGTATCAGAACTGTCTGCAGGCATGAGCATCTCTGTAAGGATCTACCTAGAAACTAGAAATGGTCATGGTTATCAAACCCTATAGCCATCCTGGCTGGGGCACTGTGTCAGGAATTTGACACCTGTAGGCTAGGAATGGGCAAGGGATGTAATGGGAAATTATAATATCTTGCTTGCAGGACTGCTCTCACTCTGCCTTTCTGGGAGGTTTTGTGTGTATGTGCATGGTACCACGCAAGGTCCCACTAAGAACTTCTGCTCTGCCCAGTGCCTGGCCCTCAGTAGGGTTCAGGCAGGAGAGGTGAACACATGAACTCCAGCTACAGGAGCACATTCAAACCCAAAATACTCAGACCTGGGGGATCTTGGCTTTGAAGTGAGAGACATCCAAAGAGTTTCAGCAGCTCTGGAGTGGCCTTTCTTACTTACAAAGACTTTGGGGATTTATATCCTCATAAATACTTATGCCTTCTATATCTGATCATAAGTTCATTAAAAATGTTTGCAGCAGATCTTGGGGAAAGAACACATAGTTTTGCTAAAATAAAACAAAAATTAAAAATAAATAAATTTAAAAAATAACTTTCCAGAAAAAAATGCTAGAGAAAGATCTTCTTCAGTAATTTTCCTGCAAAAAGGTCAAGCTCAGGATGTAGATAATAGAGCAGGGAAATAGCTGAAGAAATTCTCAGCTGGCATCTTAATAGTTATAAATCCTCTTTTCTGTCTTGCAGGCTGCTTGCAACCATTGCAAACTGAGTCTTCCAAATCAAAGGATTACAAGAATTACAAAAGAAGACAGACTAAACCAGATGTCATCCATCTTGGACAGATAGAAAAATCAAGTATATCTCTGGTCTGGATACCATCATAATTAGTGAGAAGATCTTTTAGGTAAGGAGAGATAAAAGAGGGATATGCTAGGAATATTTCTTCTTACAGCATTGGCATCTCTGCTTTTCCCAGGTTTCTTTTGGGGCCATGTAAAGAAAGAAGAAATTCTATAATCAATGTTCCAACATCAGAAAGTCAGCTAAAATAGATTTTTTTTTTCCCACTGCAGATCTCCTTATCTACACAGTAATTTAATATCTACAACGTTCATGAAATCTGAAGTGATATTTGACGTAAGTTTTTAAACCAAGGTGAGGGAATATCTTGCTGTCCAAGACTTGGTTCTGTGCTCAAGTGCCCATGGCTCTCCTTCGGAAACCATTCAAGATTTTTTTTTCTGTGTAGCCTTCCCAGTCTAGACCTATATTAAATGAAGTAGAGGATAGGGAATAGCCAGACTTGTTATCTCGCTGATTATTCTTGAATTTTGAAAAGCAACTATAGTAATATGGATGATTTGGAGGTTTATCTTCATCAAATGATACAAATACAACAGTCTAAAGCTAATTATGTATCTGGGCAACATGAAGGATGGATAAAAAGTATCTGCCTGAGCCACACCTGAGTAAGACTGGTGTATGGAAGAATATTTATTGAAGGACTCTTCCAAGTCCAATGCAGGCTTCTTCTTTCAAGTGCACACAACCTGTAGCAAGGTCAATGTTGTACTTATTCCTTTGTGCCCGGGGTAGTTGCCCACTGCTGGATGCTCCCACAGCAATGCCCCCTCAGACAGGTGCTGAGGCCTGGAGCAGTCCCTTATTTCACCCCCAGGATGCTGTGACCTTACCCATCACCAGGTGTTGGCTGAGAGCACAGCAATGAAACACATTTAGGTGTACAGCCTCACTCATCAGGGAGTTGGACACACCACAAGGGCATCTCCTCAGCCACCTCAGGAACCTCAGAGCTTCTCAAAGGGCATGGAGTCATATTTAAAATGAGTAGCAGCACCCTGGACACAATCCATAACTTAGGCCTAAGTTATGTTCAAGGCTAGTCCAAGCCACAGAATTATACAATCATAACCTTAACCAGCTCTTTTTTTGTGTGATGGAGCTCACATAATGATGGCGGCCATATATAGGACAATACTTTTGCAGGGATCAAAACAGTGGAAACAAACAATTTTAGGAGCTAAGGAATACGACTTTTCTTACCAGCTTCTGCTTGAAGGACTGAAAATATGTTCTTTAGAGCATTTGCAACATTTATTGGGTTATCATGGGCTAATGAGGCATGTGTTACCCCTAAACAGCATGAAAAAACCCTCAACTTTCTGCTATGAAAATTCAACCTTTTCAAGGTTGTCCCTAGTCTATAGCCAAAAATATCAGATGCAGGGCTGAAAATAATGAACTATATAAATACACATGTAGTTTCTTCACTTTACCCTCCTGAGTATGCTCCCTAGGTGCTTCATGCTGTGGCAGTTTTCATCTGCTAGAGATCTGTCCTAATACTTGGAAATTAAGAAAGGTGGTTCAAAAAAGACTTCTTGAATAAGTTTGAAAGTGGTAAAATATAATACCTAACTGAAGTTTCAAACAAACTTTAAAACTGTGTATTATTTTTCTATTCTTTCTGCCAAAGAGAATGATGGAGTTAATACACATGGTGTTTCTAATGTTCATGAGCATCTTTTTCCAATACTGTTAGTCCATTGTGCTCTTTCTCACGTAATTTTTTTCAGAACTGAACAAATCCCTGCTCTCGTGTTTGGTTTTGTTCTTGTATTCTCCTTCATGTTCCACATGTAAAGGAAGAAAAAAAAAATACTGCAATATAAAATAGTTAGAATCATAACAGTGATAATCTAGAGTCTGTATAAAGACAATAACCAATAAACCCACCCTCACCCTAGCATAATGCTATTTAGCAGTTAATTGCAAAGTTGTTTGTAGGTTGGTTTGTGACTTGTACATTTCAATTTAGCCTCACCAGATACTCCTTTCAAACAGACAAGTAGACAGAGATTCCTCCTGTCTAGCTCTGCCTCATCTTCAGCAAGGGGTCTCCAGTTGATACTTTGGGGTGACACCTTGAGCATGGCTGCACAAAACGGAACCCAGGTGGAGGCACTGTGGAAAATAAAAGCCCTTGGAAAGGTCACTATTTAAATATTTCTCATGTGAGCCTGCCCTCTTTTTCTCCCCAGCGTTGCAGCAAGTGTACATGACAATGAAAATATGAGCTGACATTCCAGAATAAGACAAACCTAGAGAAAACCATTGACTTTGGGACTCCTGCTGTGAAAGAATAATCCATAATGATTTTTCTAATGTGCAAGGAATTAAAAGACTGTAATTTCACAAACCTGACATAGCTAAGATGAGCTTCAAGCCTTGATCAGCACACACAGGCTTCTTGGATGCCAGTGACTGCAGGATGTGAGCACAGCCATTGGAGTTTAGCAAAGCACAGATGAGAGCTGACTGCATCCCAGTCCTCTGTTTGTGTGACCATGCAAAGGCCAATGCAGCACCAGAGGCTTTCCATCCATGCTGAGTACCCTCCAGATGTCAGATGATGTTTCTCTTTGTGACTGATCCCTATCTAAAGCTACATTTTAGAGGCAATAAAGCAAAAAGCCTCAATTTGTCTTTCAGGATCATGCAAGACTCCTCCAGAAGATCCTTCAGAAACACGAAAAAGGTAGAAAAATCCCCATCAACTACAAATTGTCCTTGTAGCATACATTTTGGAGACAATTTGAAGAAAAAGATCAGTATAAATGAGAAGTAAAGCTGCCACATCTAAATCGCATTTTTAAACTGAAAATCTCTCTCTCCACAGGGAATTACAACATTCTTACCACAAAGCAGAATAAAAATATATCAAGGCCAGTTTCTCAGAGTGGGTTTAAAAGATAGTTTTATTTCTCACTCAAGTTTTTTTTTAAGTTTGAATATGCCATTTATGCATATGTGTTGAAATGGGCAATATAGAAGGATTGAAATGCTTAAAAATCACATGATTATCACTGTAATTTAACAGTCAGTTAATGAAGGCTTGAACTGTTGCCCATATTGCCATAGTGTAACTAGCAGGTATCCATACTGAACAGACTTTACACTTGCAAAAAACTGAATTAGAAACAAAGGTTAATCCACTGCCATATAAACATTTGATCTTGCAATGATCCCATTAACCTTTCTCGTACACAAGGATTAGGCATAAGTAGCTAGCAGAATACTAACCTTATTTAAAATTTCAGAGCTGTGAGTACCCAACTTTTTTTTTATTCTTCCACGTAGGTGCAAAAGTTTAAAGCTTCCTCTGCAAAGTGATCAAAGCCAAAGTCTCACAGGTTTTGTTAATGTGTTAAAACCATGCTGCAATCAGCACTTCAGTGAAGCAAACTCAATTAAAAATTAAAAAAAAAATTCTCTGTTGACTTGATTTGAATCTCATCCTGGCTACAAGAGTGAAGAGGGGTTGGGAAGTTCCTCCAAGTGGGCTCTTCAGCACACCCTTTCACCAAGAGCTCAGGAGAGAATCATCCTACAGCTATGACTGAACCCCCCAGCAGTGACAGTAGCAGAGAGATCCTCTCTTGGCTGGTGGTCCTAAGGGAGGAATGGTCATGCCATGTTTTATGATGTTAACAGCTGGAAGTTTCCCAACACCAATGTCTTCTCATTTGTGAGACATACCTGCTTCCCACTGGAGGGACTCTGGAGAGCTGCACTGGCGTGAACTTTTCAACTCTGCAAGATCTCAGTGAAAAATAAATGCAGTTAACAGGTGCACTGCAAAATCCAGCTCCAGTGCTGAGTGCAGTAGCTTGGATGTCTGCATGTGTCATTGTAGAGTTATTGCTCCCAGGCAGAGGGGAGATCATTAATCACGAGGTCATAGAATGATTTAGGTTAGAATGGGCTTCTGGAGGTCATCTAATCTAACCCCTGCTCAAATAAGAAAGTTCAAAACCAGAGCAGGCTGCCCAGTACTTCTGTGAGAGCTTTGTATGGCAGGGAATGGGACACAGACATGAGTACTCTGACAGCAGGAAAGCCACACTGAGAAGAAGAGCAGATGATGGCTGTGAACCATGGTCCTAAATTTCTATATGCTCCACTGTTTGGTAGTTTATTTCCATCTTCCAACCCTAGAAGAAACCTAGCAATAATTTATTTGCATTTTCTTTAAACACAAGCAAACTTTTTGGGCATGTTGCCATGGGAGGTCAGCTTCACTATTTCAGGAGTAGAACATGCCAGGTTGCTAAGGGATGAATTCAAAAACAACAAATAATTATGACCCTGATAGTGGATTAATCCATAAACTAATACCGTGGTTGTATTTTGAATGATAGCGCTAATATTTTAGTCAGGTTAAAAAAATACATAGATTATGTGTGCCTGTGTTTGATGGATTACATGAATCAATCCTTCTGGCATGAAATTAGAATCTCTTTCCAAAAGAGGCTTTGGGTCTTCCATGAGCTTGTGCAGTACCTAGCACATCACAGCTGCTCAAAAAAAAAAAATCCAGAAATATTAAGTTATTTACTATAAAAAGTTATTTATCCCTGTGTTTTTTCAGATCTTTTTTCCTGTGTACTCTTTCAACTCTGAGTTTCAGGAAAAAATACCTGCTCTAGGCTATCCCTAAGGAGATGATGGCAAGGTGAGTTGCCAGAGCACCACTGAGTTTTTGGGCACTTCCAGAAGCAGCAGTGATGAACAAGACCAGCCCTGCAGCTGCTGCCATTCAGTGCCATTTGTTGCAATACCCCCACAGCCATACAAATGGTTCTGGAAAAACTGACTCCAGGAACGCCAGCACCCCCAGATGAAGGCAGCCTGTGCAGCCCCCAGGGCAGGAGAGAACCTGTGGCTGGTGGCAGAGAGGTGGTGGAGATGCTGCACCACTCCACCCCGCTGTGACCTCGAGCAGCTGTGTGTGGCAGCCCATGTCTCCACTTGGGCACCTGTCAGTGCTGCCCGTCTCTCTGCATGAGAGATTTCCCTCTGTATGGACATCCCATTTGGGTCATGTTCCACCTCCATTTATAAGGGTAGCTGAAGCATATTTAAGATGCCACTTTGCTCAAAGATGGAAATCTTCAATTATGATTCTTTAAGAACAATTATTACCACAGATCATGGTGAAAGTGGATAGAAGTCTTTACCGTTATGGTTTCACCAAATGACTCATGTTTATTTCTCCCTTATGGCAGCAGGAATGGCAAAAAAGTAGATGTCTGGACATTTTAATGTACCTGGCGTAGATGGCAATATATTTGCACTTGCATCCAGCTAATATGCACTTGCTAGACTGCACACTTTATAATCTGCAACAGAAGTTGGCAGCCTCTCCACCTCTCATCTAAGATTTAATGGAAGGTACTGCAGTCTCCTATTAATAGCATCATTTCTCCTAGCTACAGCGCATGGGCTAGTGAGCATAACATGAGGAATTGCCTTAGTACAGCAGCTCGAAAACACGCCATTGTCATAAACAGCAAATCAGGGGCGACAACATAAATGAGCTGAACACACCTTTTGACTGATTGCACATTTCCATTTGCTTATCTACTTGTTAGTTTGCAAATTTAATTATTTTCCAAAGAGTTTCTAATCATTACTGCAAATTAGTCAGCTACTGTTGCATTACACATTGTTAGACTGACCTGACTAGAAGACACAGAATTAAATAGCAGAAAATAGTAGAAATTAAAATGGAAAAAGAAATTAAGTTCTCATAACAAGCATAAGATTACTGCACATTTTCTCATCATTCAGAAATTACAAACTGCAGGAAAACCCTACACTTTAAGATCTCTCCTGAAGGAACAGATGCCCATATTTCACTCTCCCTTGCCTTTGCCCCCCTCCAAAAAAGCAGGGAATAATATATATATACTATGGTGAATGTCAGTGCTGACATAATCTATAGCACTTCTTAGGTTAGGAAACACCTGATCATATCTTGTTTATCCAGCCTGTGGTCATTTGTTGGGGATGTCATGCCATATTTTTAAGGAAACATTGGTCAAATCTGAGCCTTGTCAACAGCAAGTGGTCCTTGGTAATGGATCAACCAGGATGTAAGAAGTGTTTTGCAGTAGAAATAATGTCCCATCAGGAGGGCTGGCTCTGGAGCTCAAATGAAATCCAAAGGCCTCTTGGCCCAGCCAGGAGACAGGCAGCTCTGCTACGTTCAGGTGGAGGTGTGGAGGGCAGGAGCCCAAGCACGTGGTGTTGTGGCTCACCACAGTGCCCCAGACACCCCACAGTCACAGTGCACTGCCTTGGGTGGGTCACGTGCCAAACTGGGATCATCTGTGGCCAAAGGTGAAACAGGTGGCTACCCCAAATCACCAATGTAAACCATGCTGCTGCACATACTTCACACCGTCATGATGCAGTCCCCTGTGGCAGACACTTTTTCCAAAGAACTTTATAACATGTACAAAGAAAAGTTAGTACATTTCCCCCCTCCTTTCTCATATCAAATTGAATTTTCAGGTCAAAGAAAGGAGAAAGAACTCTCACATCAAATTCAACAGATGATTCATAAAATTAATTTTTGAAGTTACAAAAATAAAATGTCTAAAAAACTGAAGCACTGCATGTCATTTTACTCATTTTTGATCTCATCTCTTTGACTGGATCAATAGCAAAAGCAGCTCCAGAAAGACTATCCAGGAAGGAAAACTTTAATAAAATACTGGTTCCTATGGTGAGTGCTAACAGGGCTAGGGTGGAGATGATTGACGTTAGCAGCCAGCATACACAGCAGAGGGAAACTGCTGACGTAGAGCAGAGACAGCCATGCACAGGGGTGAGCTGAGCTGAACACACCTGAAGCTCAGTCCACAGTCCATCCTCATTATATTTAAAATGCATTCCCACTGTGTCCTCCCTTGGCTGTGTCCTGACATGGTCATGAGAAAGGTTCATGAAAAAATAATGTGGTCTTTGAACCAGAAATCATTCTTTGACCTCACCAGGATTTTATCAGGGAAGAGGTTGGGAGAACCTGATTTACACTACTGCATTTTCTTCCTGCTGAGCAAGGAAGGAGCCCCATCAAGGCAAACTGCTGATTTCTACCATCAGATTTGTATTCATGAGGCTCCATTCACTGGTGGCGTAAGGCTGGTGGAGCTGAGGGGGACCCCCTTGGTAGAAAATGCTTTGATGTCTACATACAGTTAAGACTTGTCTAGAAGCAGATCATCATTTCTCCCTTTTCTATGAAATTAAGATAAACTAAATTTAATTTCATATGTGAGAAAGTAATTAAGCATCAAAGTTTACAGGTGACTGTGTTCTCTGAGGCTGCAGATCTTCTGCATTGGAAATATTTTTTGGTGGCTTCAGTTAAACCTTATCTGATTCTTCTACAAATTCAGAGATTATCTTGGATTCTCTTTTTCAAGGGTTGCAGCACATCAGCCTGGCTTCATGTGCACTTTGCTTCCCAGCATCAGAGCCCTCTCCAGCTGAGTGAATCTGACTTTCATTCCCTTTCCTGCACATCACTCTTTAATGTTTCTTCTGCTTATTACACTAGATTAAAGAAATAGGCTAATGCTGCAGGATTTCCTGATGCAGCCATCCAGGGCAAAAGCCATCCAGGCAAAAGCCTAGAGTACAAAATACTATCTGAAAATTTCTCTTGGTTTTATGCTATTGTTGGGGTACTTTGATGCCTAAATTTAAATGCAATGCTGCTAACTGAGAAAGGAGCACAGTCTCAGTGGATTAGATAGTAAATAGAGAGCTATGGGTGCAAATTAGATGTCCTCACTAACCTATATCTTTCTGCAGACCATACAAAAAAGCCATGGAAGTTGATGACCTAGTTGCTCACATCTAATATGTTAATGCTAACATTGTGCTAATCTCATGCTGAGATCCCATAATACTCCTGACAGATTTTTATTTAATTTTAGTTTTAAGGCATCCTTTGATGGACAATATGTCTTCCTACAAAAGCGTCCTATTTAGCCTGACTGTTATAATACCTGGGAAAAGAAAATCAATTTCCTCTGTTGGTGTTTAACCCTCTCTCATTTTCTTTCCTGCAGCCAGTTCTGCTTTTTCACAGGACCATAGAATGGTTTGGCTTGGAAGAGACCTTAAAGAGCATCTTGTTCTTCCCCGCCCCCCTTGCCAAGTGAAGGGACACCTTCCACTAGGCAATGTTGCTAGAAGACCCAGCCAGCCTGATCTTGAACACCTCCAGGGATGGGATCCACAACTTCTCTGGTCTTCTGTTTTGGCAATGAATTGATTTTGCCTATGGAGGTGAAGAACTTTTCCATTTTCCTTACCAAGTAGAACCCCATGAATTTCACACCAGTTTGTTGCATCGCTCAGTTATCATGAGTGTTCTGAGGTACAGACCCAGCTTCCAGAATGTTTGCTACCTCATTTTCCCTATCCCCTGCCACCCTGCAAAGGGGTTGTGTTTGCCAGCTTCGATCTTGCTCTCACAACTTTGGAACAAGACAGAAAAATATTCAATTAAATCAGCTCCAGGGCAAACCTTGTTCCCTGTAATGCCTGTTTGTTCCTAAAGATCTAAATCCCAGACAGGCACACCAGATGCTCTCAGCAAAGCAGGTGTTTTCAGAGCAGGCTTCATCTGCTCTGTTCTTGGCACCTTTCTCCAGACCTGTGACCCCTTCCAGGGGTGTGTGCTGCTCTCCCTTTGGATTTTGGAGGAGGCCGAATGAAGGGCTGAAAGCTCTGCTTGTGATGGTGTGACTGTGGCATACATTTTCTGCCTTTGGAATTCTTAACCCCAGACCTCTCACCACCACGTCACCTGACATAAACCCACAAGCTGATGTGTCCTCAGCCCACACCTGTGCACAGAGCCACCTCCCAAGGGCTCTTGAGGAGGAATACACCAGCAGCACATGCCACAGCAGGTCATGCAGCCTCCAATTTCTGGCCACAGCCACAGGCTACAGGCCAGGATAATGGCCCATCCCATGAGCTTTGCCCTTGAGCACAAGAGACTCAAGTGACCACCCCAAGAGAGTCCAGTCAGATGGTTTGTCACCATCTCCCTTCCCTGCGGCCTGTAAACCTGGGGCTGTACCTTGGAGCTCATCAGTGTGAATCTACTACCTCCTCCCTAGAACTTTGCCTGATAAATTTTAATGTAATTTACCCTTGCTTTTATTTTTTTCTCCTTTCATGCCTTTCAAATTATATGCCTCAACACTGGCTCATTGCATGTGAGTACTGCTATTAGGTAACTACTTAATGAATTTCAAAAGCCTAAAAAGGCTTCCAAGAGACCTCTTCTTTGTTTACAGAGATGAAGAGGCTGATCAGCTTTTCTGGAAAAATAAGATTTTTGAAAAAAGGGGCTCTGTCAAGCCCTTTGTGTAACTTATTTGCTTTTTAAACAAAAATAAAATAAGCCTTTAAGTAAACTTGTAAGTTGCTACAGTGTGCTGCTTTCAGAGTTGTTTCTTTTCTCAATATTATTACTAAAGTGAGGAAAACTGGTGGGTTTTTACCTCAGCAACAGAGGGCATTTTTCCTAAAAATTTAGACACATTCTCCCACCAAAAAAACAAACAAACAAAAAAAAAACAACAAAAAAAAATCCAAGCTAAAAATTGTGTACCAACAAGACAGAAAAAATATGATTCATAATTGCTGTCTTTTCCCTTGCTAATCTTGGGCTAATGCAAGCCTCTCCACCTAAAAAGAGAAACTAATAGAACACTTCTTTCTATTAGACATATGAAAAATGCACTTCCAAACCAAACCACCACATGGAGTGCAGCTTTTGGAGATGGAGAGCATGTGATCTTAACTCTTCTCACCTTTGCTCATTCAGTTTACATAAATTCAATTCAACATATTAGCTAATACTTGTCACTGTGCTGCTCCTCCCCAGAAGGACTTTCTTTCAGCAGAAGTACCACACACAGCAGAAGAAGAGGAAGGAGCATGAATTAATACAGGTTTCCAAAAAAGGCAGGATTTGTACAGCTGTGTTGCATATGTACCCCAGGAGCTCGATTCTTATTTAGGCAGTTTCTCCTACTGTAAACAGGAATTTTCCACAGCCTCACTTAACAGGTGAGTGAGAGGTAGCAAGCAGGTTTTATCCACATAGAATCTAAGCAGTAAAACCAAGAGGCTTCATAACACAAGGAGTTGGGATAAATATTTCCTCATTCACTCCTTCTGCCAACAGACAAAAACCAGAAGTTTACCTACATTCTTGGTTGAGATCTGACATTTGAAACAGGCTTCCCTGTCTGCAGAAGGTACCCTGATAACAGTGCTGCACTTGCCCCTAAAAGAAGTAAGATCCTGTTTCCATAAACCAGACTAGCAACTCTCTATGGGTTTGCCACTGATTTCCATGGAAGCAGGATCATTCTCCACCTAAAGCATCTCTATCTGAGACTATCAGAGAAGTAATATTAATGAAGATTGCACTATGGTAACCAATTATTTATTTCAATTATTTTATTAAAGTACTGAATTTATAGACAATATACAGACACAAAGCTAAGATAAGGACCCAAAAGGAGGTGAAATGACCGCTGATAATTAACTGCCTCTCTTTTAAAAGGTCAGTCATTGAGGATCACCCTGTCAGGGAAGAGATGGGGAGAAGAGGCAAGGCTTTGATTTGATAAATAAAAAGGGGATAACAAAAAGAAAGTATAGTCATTGATAGTTTGCTACATTGTAAACATTCAAGGGTCTCTAGAGATGCCTGTGTCACCATGAAGTTTAGCCTGAGTTAATCCATCTAAAGGAACTGGTGAACACTCTCCTAATCTCTTAACATTTATAGGCTTTTAGAGAGGAAAAAACAGAGGGGAAAGATTTAAAACCCCAGATGAGCAAAACCTTGCAAGTGTATCCTTAACCTTGAGCACCCTCTTCTCTTTAGGAAAGTGGCTGAAAATTTCTTTTTAATCTCACTGACATTTTCTAAATCCTATTGTCTTTCATGGAGCCCACAGGTATTACCTCAGAGCTTTTCTGAAGAACATTTGTCCTTCCACAGCACCACTGATTGTTGAACTTCTGCTTGCTCGGCCACCTCCTGCTGCTGTTCCCCTTCCAGTGTTTCTATTTATAGTTTCTTAAGTGAGAGGCCACTATTAAATCATATATTAATTGCTTTCTTTCAGATTATTTTATTTTTAAATCTCAGAGGCACTCCCAGTAATTTTTCTAATACACACAGCAAACCACCTTTTCCACCTCTGATTTATTTTATATGATGACATTAATGTATCTCTAGTATGTGCCTCCTCAGCTGCATTATTCCTGCTCCATAGGAAGGGCAGCTCATTTCATGTAGCTGAAGGAAACCTAGACTCCCACCTGTGAGTGGGGAATAACTGAGGCTCCTAAACACCCAAAGCAGCTCTTGAAGATGGCTGAAGTCTAAGAAAGTCCAGCAAGGACTCTGCTGGGACATTTCTTGCCAAGCAAAAATGCACAGAGCTGAGTTCTGCCAGATGATTTACTTATCCCTTTGTCTCCTGCCCATCTTGCCATGATGAACCTGGAGTTCCCCAGCTGGGTGACCCACCTGGGCACTTGCCTACTTGAGCCTCCCTGGTTTCCATCTCTCTGACAGCCTACATGGCACAGCTATTGTAGCTAAGCTTTATTTTCCATCTTTTTGTTTGTTTGTTTGTTTTCTCTTTCACACAAAAGCAGTTACATCATCAATTTTCATGTCCAAAACCAAGACAAAGCAAATCCCCACATCTTGGATCTCTAAAACTGTCCTTGAAAATATGTTTTTCCCAGCTTCACAACTAGTAATGAGTTACACTTTCATATCTGTATCCTAAGCCAACACGATTGAAACATTCATCAAAAGGATAGCATGGCAGGGCTTTTCAGCCCACCAGGATATTCCCCTTGGCTGTGTACCCAGATTACAGATGTCTACTACAGCACGCAGAGGGGACGTTCAGTTGAGTATCATTCAGTTTTAAAGAGAATGATGATGGGGGAGAATCCAGCCAGAGAAAAAGGAGAGGGCAGTACATTAATGAACTCTCCTAAATCAGCGTGTGTAACCATCTATCCTCTTCAAAAAGACAGCAATCAGAGCCTGGAAAAATAACTCATTGCAGAAGAGATGTCTCCTTTTCAGCTGTGGTTATTGCTCTGCCTGCATGGGCATTGTGTGCAGTGTACTTAGAGATAACATCTGATACAATTTTTCTTTTCTGTGTATTTTAGTCAATGGAATCAATTTATTCCTTTCCTTGCTTAAATAGGGAATTGTCTTTTAACCAAGATTTCCCTTTCAGCTCAGAAGTAAAGTAATGAACCATTTTTTTGTGTGTTTTCCCTTGTAACAGTTTTCAGCAAGCCCTCAATATCACTATCTGGAATACATTTTCCTGCATTATTGCCCTTTTTTTTTAAAATTGCGTTTGATCTATTTTGCAGCAGTGAGCTGATTTTAGTTTTAATTTTAAACAACAACAAAACCTAGCCCATTCTCAAATATGTATGAGTGTGGTAAATGTAGGAACTGTTTCCCATCCTTCACTTAGAGCAGAAAAAAAATTATGCTGCAACAAGAATTTCGGTAATTAAATGGTACAAGTGATTTTCACAAATATGTTCCTGCTGTGAGACCTTTTGCTGCAGATTAACTTTTACATCCACTTCAGCAAAAAAAAAAAAAGAACAACTAACAAGCAGTTCAATAACCTCTCTCCCCAGTCCACTAAGTTTTTCCTGAAATCAAACTCTTTATTGTTCTCCACCCAGTCATTGTGGGAAAGGGGACCAGTTGGAAAGAAGTAAGATAAAACATGGTAGAGCATTGGTTCTAATTTTCTGTTTGTGTTCTTGAGAAAGGTTTTGGCACGTCCCCACAGTTTCTGATGTAGATTGCTGATTTGTAATGGGACTTTGCAGTAAGATACTAATTTTCCATGTGGTTAAAATTGCTTCCTGATATTTCTCAAAAGAGCACAATGGGGATTAGAAATTGCTGCAACATCTCATTTGTGGAGCTCTGCTGGTGAAGTGTAATTGTTCTGAAATCATGCATGCCCTCTGCCCAAAAGCCAGATTCTGCATGTTGCATGAAAGAAACATCCATATGTCTGATCCCTGTGTGCATTGGAGCCTGCCCTTCCCTCTGCCTATGGCACAGTCCTGGCTGCAGGACACTGGGTTCAGTGAACCAGAGGACAACCAACATCCCTCATGGGCCATGTGCTCAGGGGAATGTATATCTGCTCCCACAGCACACACAGAGCCCACAGCAGAGATAAAAGTCAGCTTTATCATGGACCTTCTAATAGTCTCTGCTTATCTTAGAGTCTGATCTGCCAGAGGGAGGTAGGTGGAGTCTGGGGTGCTGCTTTGGCAGGATGCCCTCTTCTAGGTTTTGAAACCGCAGATTAAAGCTCAAAAATGTGAAGCAAGCAACCCCCTAAGTACAGAAAGCACTTGCTCATTAGAAAAAAACAGACCAAAAAATATTTTTAAAGGCTTATTGAGCCACTCCCATTATTTTGGAAGGGGCAGATCATGATTTTGAAATGTCTCAAGAGAAAAACAGTGAACTCCTGTTCAGGGAAGAAATGGTCTGAGGGAAAAGAGATCTTTGGTGTAGCTTTTAGTGGCATAGGAACTGACTAGAGACATGCTTGAGAAAAAATAGAAAATCAATTGAAAGATTCAGGTAACTCTTCAATGCTCTATGTATACTGTAAACAGGATATTTATGTAAAATACTGTTTCAATACTCTTGATTTAGATTGTTGTACGCTGTTCTTTTCTCTTCCGTTCCCTTCTCTTCCCTTTTTCTTTCTCTTTTTCTTTATTTACTATCCTTTTTAATTCCTTTCTTTTCTTTCACCTTAGTATGGTTTTAACTTTTCTTGCTTAAACCATAAGACTGTAAAAGCAGTAGAAACAATATATACTCTGAATTTTCTTCAAACAATGGCTTGTAGATTGAAATGAAAGCACTCTTTTCCTGTTCAGAAATAAACCATAGACATCCTGAACTATGTCAATAGGAGAAAACACACACCTGACTCCCAGGTGACCTAGGCTGCATGCATGTCAGATACCAAAAGATCTTCTCCTCTCCCACCAGCACAGCTGCTATTCCTGCATTTCTGGCAGTATCAGGTTCAGGATGAGCAGGGGCAATGGTTCATCACACCAGCTACAGAAAGCCATGTCACATAAATGCCACAGATGATAAATGCCTCAGGACAAAATCACTGAGGACTACCTGGAGCAAAAATGCCCCTTCTGGCTCAAAGACTTCCTAATTTTTAGATCATTGGAAACCAGTAGAGTACTGAGGATATACTTACCTGTTCTTATTTTCCTAGGCATCTGCTGTGGACACAAGAAAAGGCAGATTATTGAGCTAGATAGGCTGGGGGCGGGGGGGGTGGGTGGTGTTAATGTGCAAGTAGTCAGGCAAAAAGAAAGTCGACTGTCCTCAGAACATGAAGTCTTGAAGCTCAGAAGGATCATCAAGGTTGGTGTTTCCTATTTGTTTCCCAAATAGCTTGCCATGCAATCCATCCAGAACCCAATCTCCTTGCAACACTCCATGGAGAATTGCAGGATGTTTAGTTTTGATTACAAATGGGAAAGAGAGCAAATATCGAACCCCTCCAGGAATCAGAAATAGCATTACCATCCAGCTGCATTAACTATTCATGAGTTTGGTGTGCAGGGAACTTGGTTTCACATTCCTTTGGTGCTCTGCTTTTCAAATTGTGCTAAATGTACCAGGAGCACTACAGAAAGAGCCTCAGAGCAGCATGCCCACACTGCCCAAATATTTTCCTGTTTTCTCCTCTTCTTGGCAACAACAGCAGTGCCAGAACAAACCCAGTTTGGTATACCTGCCCTAGGATCTGTCATTCCACAGAGTTCCTCATTATGAAACAGAGCTAACCATGAAAGACTCTGTATCAAATAAATTGACTTCATCTGATGGGACAAATAAGACTGATCTGGACTTCAAACAACACCTCCAGCATACCTGATATCTTGTAGGATATCAGGATTGTCCCCTGGAACACAGTATTGCAAAGGAAATGCCCCACACTGAGTGGATAAGAGTTTCTTTTCCAAAGACCACGACCAGCAGGTGCAGCAATGCTGGAGGAACCTCCTGAGAAATTAAGGGGAGCTGGAGATCTAGCTGGGACTTATTTCAAGCTGATTTGAATTATTATTATTCAGCTCTTTGCAAGATATTTTGCAGCCTCTCTTGAGTAAGGCAGATGTCTGCACCTAAAAAAAATTTGGTAGAAAAGAAAACTTTGAGAAATGCAGATTTGCCAAAAATTTTCTGAAAACAAAATTTTCCAGGAGGCTGAGGTCCATGCTGCAGAAGTCTGTGCTCTCAAAATGAACCTAACACCACACCAGAGGTCTAACCAGGGAGAGTCTTAACCTTGGCATGAAATGTACATCCACAGCTCCCAAGTCCCTGAATTTTTGCTGCGAACACAGACCTAGTAAACCAATTAAACTATATTATAAGTCATTTATAGGAAAAATTTCTAAATTACACTTACTGGGTGAAAAAAAAAAAAATTATCAGCACCAACCTGGGAAACATCAGAACAATTGGCTGGACCTAATAGGCTGGGTTCTGCAAAGCAATCTGCTTATCAGACTCTGCATCCCCTTGAGCATCTCTGGAAGGAGGACAGCTGACACCCTAAACAGATTCTTTACAAGAACAACATTCTTCTACTTCTGTAATGTAACACTAACTCTGGTGTTCTATTATCCTCTTCTCCTTTGTCTTTTGAGGATGTATCTTCCTCCTCTTTAAAGCCCTTCCCTCTAATCCTGCTAGCAGAAGGTTATTTCCCCTCTGGATGGAGTGTCTCCAGCCCACACCAGCTCCTCTTCCAGAGAAGTCTCACATCTCCTAAATCTAACATTTCTTCTGCCAAAGATTTGTTTTCAAAATCTTGTTTGGTCCTTCTTTGTACGCCATTCAGTATTTAGAGGACTTTAAATACTAAAGCTGAAGCCCTCTCATCCAGTCTTACTCATCCTCTGAGGCTGCTAATTGTGTCACCAGGGGCAGATAAAGAAATGCAACTCTCCCTAGGTGGGATTCAAACTGTCCGTCCTAAATGCAGCCTGTCCAAATAGCCATGAATGGTTTTGGGGGTTTAAGACAGTCAGTATCGCCTAAATTGGAGTCATCTTTCAGAAGCAGTTGCTATCTTGCCAGCTTCCAGATGGTGCCTCTCAGATTTTGGTATCTTTACCCACTTGCTGTCCTTCATCTTCATCTCCAATGTCTCTTTAGGGAGCAGCTAGAAACACCCAGCAACCACTGTCCATTAGTTCTAGCTTCCTGCCCCAAAATGGTGTATCTCTCTCTGTTGTGCTAATAGCTTAAGCCTCCTCATACAGGAACCTTTCAAATCCAATACTTGAATTTTTCTCTTTGAATGAAAGTGTGAAAATTTGCACCTGAGTCCTTGCAGGCAAGGAAAAGCTGTCCTTCATCACACCAGAGACACCATAGTGCTCATAGTGACAGCCAGAATGCACCTCCCCTTCTGATCCATCAGTCTTGGACGCACCACATGAGCACCAGTGCAAGCAAAGCTGTCAAAAGGGGACTGATGGCTCCATGACCTCTTTGCAAACTGCACCTTAGACAGTGACACCTGAATTTTCTCTCACAGACTGCTTAATACTACATGTTTTCAGTGGGCTTTCAGACTCACAGACACAAAAAAGTGTCACTTCTTTCTTCTCACTTATACATGGTGTCCAATTTATAGGAAAGCTCGCTGGATTACTTGCTTGCTCGTGAATTACATAGCCTGGCTTGTGGCTATGTTCTCAGAAGTAGATGGATTTCAGCCATCTGCAAAAGGCCTTCCAATTAAAATCACCATTGACCAAATAGTAGTTACAAATTTAAATACCTCTGTGAATCTAGACTTTAATTACTGCACTCCTTTCATGACTCACAAAGAAACAGGTGGCAGGTGTCCAATTTATATGCTCCTTTCTCCAATACATACATGCCTTACAACAATGGATTTATCACTGTGGACCTTCATAACTTTGATACCTTATAGCTGTCTTTGATTCCTTGATACCTGCCACTGTAGTTTCCCAAGGTATCCTGCCTTCTGCTGCTGCTGTCTGCCTTCTTTGGATTTTGGCTGTAGCTCAGTCCTTTTTCTTTTTCCATATGGTTTTCCTATTACCCTGTCATTAAAATCCGACTGAACTTTCCTGTTGTGCACTTAGCAACATGATGAACTCTAGCTAATCCCCAGTAGATATTCAGGTCTATTTGTCCTCATTCTGTAAAAAAAAAAAAACCAAAACAAAAAAAAAAACCAACCCAAACCAAACCAAACCAAACAAAAATAAAAATAACAACAACAACAACAACAACAACAACAAAACCAACAACAAAAAAACACCAAACCTATCTGATATTCTGGCACCATCTAAATATGCCAAATAGTGAAGGATGTGGACGACATTTATTCGCAGCAGACTGTTCAGCTCACATGCTGAATTTTCCAGTACCTGCCTGCACATCTGCTACACTCTGTATGTATAATTTGGTTTATTGCCATTATATTTGTCCTGATTTTCACAGCCCAGAACAGACCCAGTGAAGGCCAGACCCAGTAAAGGCTCCTGCATCCACTAAGCAAGAGCTGTTATTTCTAACTCCTTGGTACCTCATTCCCAGGAGTGACACCCAGAAGTTGTTCACTGGGGTTAGTGGGAACCCTGAGCCAGGAACACAAAAAATTCCACTGAGTGTGCAGACCTAAAATTAAAATCAGCTTTAGACCTTTCCACAGCTGGGCAGCAGCTAAGGGAGGGGAGACTGGCATATAGCAAATTGACCCTGTTTCAGGTATCTTAATCATCTTTTTTTCTGTCATAGTTAATAAGAAATAGCAACTTACAGTTAATATGAAATTCTGAAGAACAGCAAAAACAAGCACGGCACTGAAATTGTACCTCCTTTTAATTTTTTTTTTTCTTCCTAAAACTTCTTTTTGGTTTAGGAGTTTGAGTTCTTCCTTGTTCCTTTTCCAGCCTCATGAATGCAGAGACTTGTATTCCTTCAGGTGCAACAGGAAATAAATGCCAATATTTTCAGCCTTCTTGGTCTTTCAAGTCATAGAACATGTAATTCTACACTCCTGCAATATTATATTTGGCAAGGTCTAAAGCACCATCACAGCCCATAAAGGAGAAAAGAAAAAGAATCTGTGATTAGGCATTTCTGAAAGCAGAAGCCAACAACACATTTTGGAGGTGCTTAAATTTCACAGCTCTGCCTTTTGAATATTCAGCATAAACTGAGGTCCATTTTACAAAAATCTCTGCTCCATTGCACTTCTAATCATTTGGCAAACTAGAATTAAAAGTAAAGTTTGCTGGTTTTCAACAGCAGCATATTGCATTATTACTTCATCTTGGTTTAACCCTCCTGCAACCTAGAACTATTTCCATTTCTACCACATTCTGCCCATGATTTTTTTTTTTTTTCAAAACAGTCAATCTTTTCCAGCAGCATTTAATGAAGTCTCCATCAACAAAACATTACTTTTTGATGAGTAAGCCTTTTCAGCTATTTAGGACATGCCATGGAGGATTCTAACTGATAAACAGAGTGAGTGTTATGCAAATTTTTGAAAACCAAAGCATACTTTGTTGACTTGGATTAAAAGTCTTGAGTAGAATTACTAGTGAGGTTTCTTTCCAGTGTGAGACCTTTTCATAAGAAATGTTCATTACAGAGAGGGTGAGGACTCCCCACTGACAAAGGTTTCTGTTCTGTGGCTATATATAGACACAGACCATGCAGATGGACTGAGACTGTCTGTGTGGTCTGCAAACTGTTTGGGCCTGAGCCAGCTCTGCTCCAGAACGTGGAAAGCCAATTTAAAGTGAAACTACATCCAAGTAGTTTGGGAGCTTTACCATTTCTGTCACATTCTGGACCTGAGTTTGCTCATGTCTGCCTACCCTGGCGCATGAGCAGAAGAGTCCAAGTCTTCAATGTCTCAATCCTTCTAGGGAAAAAAACATAATTCATTATGGGATGAAAGAATCTGCTGCAGAGTTCATGCAATGCTGTGAGCAGAAGGCAAATCTTCCTTTCTGACAAACAAATAAGGAAACAGAAATGGCTTGTTTGTGTACCCGGACTGCACAGTGAGAACATTTTTCGTCATTCCCCGTGCAGATCTCACAGGCTTGCACTGTCCTGGGAAATGAGTTGGAATTCTTTAGCCCAGCATGGTGAGTGCAGGAGTCCCAGGCAGGAGAAGGAAGAAACAGGTCACTATGCTCCTGCTATGTCTTCCTATCAGCAGCACAAATGCAAGGGACAGGGTACCAGCAGGTAATGCCACACTTGGCCTGAGCTGCAGCATCCAGCAGGACCTGCAGCTGTTTTCCCAGGGAAACAGCCTGGCTGGCTCAGATTGCTGCAGTGACCTCCTCCAGCCCTGCCAGGCTGGTCACGGTCTCCAGAAGGATCGTTTCCATTGAATCCATCCAGGTTTCACACAACAAAGGCTGGTGAGCTTGATGTGATGGGGGATATGAAGCTGGAGGAATGCCTGCCTGCCAATAAAGGTAGGCAGCTGCCCAGGGGAGAACAGCAATTTCTGCAGGAGCTGCTGGGTAGTAACTAAACATTTGAATCCCCAGTGTAATTGCACTACATCCAGCAAAATCCAGGTCATTCCCTCTTGCCTGGTACATTTAAGCTGTAAAAACCTGTGGAAACTGCTACCAGGTGACTGTACACAGCATGCTAATCTCCACCTGCCATCACACTCATCATCACAAACCACAGGCAGCTGAGGGTGAGGGCTCCCAGGGCCTCCAGAAACAGCGCTGAGCTTCCACAAGGCTCTGAAGCAAACAGCCATCCCTGGAGGAGGATACGTGTTGTGGTCAAGCTTTTCCACCTTTTGGCATTCATACACTTGTGACAAACTTCCCACGGCGAGCAGGATCAGGCAAGCTGGACACCAGCAATTTAGTTATGCAGTGTTTTGTCCAATCCTTTCTGAAAAGCATTGGCTGCATTACACATTGGCCCATGCAATGACTGGACACAAACAGAAAAGACAAAGTACCAAATCTATCTCCTGCTCTCTCAGATGCTTGGCATGTAACTCCTGCCAGAACTCATTGTGGAAGTGATTAGGGCTTTTGGTACTCACTCCTCCTTTCTGTATGGTGAAGGTGCATCATCAGACCAGAAGAATCTACTCTGTCCTTTTAAGACCTCCCCTTACCAGCATGACAGCTTTTCCAACGCGAGCACAGTATCCCTGTTTCTCTTGCAGTTCCTTTTTCTTGATCTTTGGTGTCCATAGCTGTAACCTTTGTCCCACATAAGGTTATACCACAGCCCTGTACAATGCTTTAATACTTCCTTTGCTCTTCAGCTGAATTGGGATGTCAATATTGTGTTTAAATTATTTTTCAGTTTTTGTACAAATTCTTCATTTAGTTTTTCATGCAGGGTCATCAGAGACAGAGCTTGCTCTCAGATATTTTCATTACATACATAATACTTCTGCCATCGCTGACTGTACAAAATCACGGCTTGGATGGTAATGCATCCTCAGAGCAAACAACTCCCAGCATACTAGAGAAGGATGATTTTGTAGCTTAGATATTGATCTGAACAAAAGGGTTGCAGTCACACATAGCTGAGCTGGGAAATCCTGAGCATGCCTGAAGCCACAGGGCACTCCCAAGACAGCAACTAATGTTCGGTTGTCTCTCCTGGCAACAAAACAGCCACTATACATCACACTACCTATACATCCCTAGAAGGAGGCACTGTTATGGTCCTTGTAGATAAGAGCCAGACTGTTGTGATCATGGTCACAGGGTGGTGTCACAGGGATAATGACTGTGCAGAGATGGGCACAGGACATCGGAACCACCTTCACTGCAGGCAGCAGCAATGTTGTAATCCTGAGTTCCCTGTGGTAGTCCTGGGTGCCTGGAGCAGGCAGGAGGGGAGGCTGGGCAAAGAGACGAAGATCACACTGCCACCTCTGCTGCCAGCATACCATGAAAATCTGGATAAGGCTCACAGCAACAACAGTGGCCAAGCACAGATCATCTACCTTGACTAATAGGTGATTGTCTTCTTCCACAGAGGCTCATTTCATCTATTCTGAAGTACTCAACTTTTTTTAAATGTTTGGATTTGTTGGGTTTGTGGTGTTTATTTTTTGAAGAAGTATTGATATTATACCTGGAGGATGTAGTAAACATATTTACCTTCATTATGCAAGATTGTTGGAAAGGTGCAGCTGGGCAGCAGAAAAAAATTCCTCAGGTGGATTTCAACGCATTGTTGAAAATAAAGACAAAGACCCTCAGCATTAAAAAAGAAGGAAAGAAATAAAATCAGCCATGATTCTTTCAGCATAATTCATATAACAGCAGAGATACTAGTAAAAAAATAAATATCAGCAGAAATCTGTTCACAACCTAGTGCTGATGATTTAAGAGTAGTCAGGGATACAGAAGACATTTTAATGTGCCAGCAGCAGGGGGCTTAAAAGTACCAAAAAAAAGGGGTGAAAAAAGTTTGTGATTTAAAGGGGAAGTTATCAATGTTAAAACATCATTTTGTGTCTCACTCACCTTCTCTATTTTGCTGACTGTCTCTCACCTGGAAAGTCCAGAAGCAGGGATAAAAGTGAGGGTTTTGTCTTTTTTTTCCTCTTTCAATAGAGAAGTGCATCTAAGAGCAACCACATTCACAATCAGGGTGAATTCTATTTCCCACTAGACATATAGAATGGTTTGGGTTGGAAGGGACCTTAAAGATTATCTAGTTCCACCTCCCCTGCCACGGGCAGGGACACCTTCCACTAGATCAGGTTGGTCAAAGCCCCATCCTGGCCTTGAAGACCTCCAGGGATGGGCCATCTCTGGGCAACCATACNGCTGCAACAAGGCTTCTCCAGGGTGAACAACCCCTGCCCTCACATCCTTCCTGATGGTAGTTACCCTGGAAGGGGCAGGTCCGATGTGCTTCACTCTATGACAACACCACCGGGCGCTCCTGTTCGCCCTGGGCTGGCGGGCAGAGCAAGTCCAACAAGCCGCCGCTGCTGTTTGCCCCGAGCAGGTGTCACCACCCCGGCACAATCCCCCGGAGCAGCACGGGGACAGCCGGCGGAGCAGCACGGGCCGCCGCGGGGCCTGTAGGTGGTGCTGTTTAATTGTGGAAAGTTTCCCCTCCCAGCGCAGGTCCCGCAGGATCCGCCCGGGAGGGAGCGGCGCTGGCCCCGCGGAGCTGCGGCCGCTCGGCGCTGCCCTCCGAGCCCCCCGCGGGCCGGGTCGCTGCTGGAGCCCTAAAACATCCCGCGCTCTGACAATCCAGTCTCCTCTGAACGGGAGCAAAACTCTCTAGTAATACCAAGAAAAACCCATCAGCTGCCGTGGTGTGAGCGCAGCTTCCTCGGATTCAGCGGGAGAGAGTTTCCCCTTTGCCGGCAGCGAAGATACGGCCACGTTTTAGAAGAAAGGGGTTTGGTGCCCCCTGGATATTGGAAGACACCCACACTAAATCCTGAGTTACTCCACTCTTGATAGGCAGTACCAGGAGACCACGCACACGTAGGGCCACAGCAGCAGAAACCAACATGCTCTAGTGGAAGTTTTCCCTGCTCATAGCAGGGGGGGCTGGAACTAGGTGATCTTTAAGGTCCGTTCCAACTCTAACTATCCTATCATCCTGTGATCAGTTAGTTTAGATAAAACTTCCAGATTTGTAAAAGCTCAGCACACCTACACAATGCCAATTCCTTCTGCAATTTTTCCAGAGTCTGCCTGACTTCCTGCTCACCCAGAAGTAGCTTTAACATCTGACCTTCGATTCCTTCTGCAGGACCACTCCAGCAGCCAAAAAATGAAGTCTTAAAGAACTGTAACTTGGTTCCTTTTTCTGTCCTTGAGGCACAACCAGGCCATGCAGCCGTACAAAACACCTATCAATTACCAGAGGTACAAAGGGTATGATGTGCAAAGGATTCTCTCAAATTTCAGAGCATAAATTTCCAGCCTTTTTCACTCGGGCTCTGCACCTTTAAACCACACTACCTCTTCTGCAGTGCTTTTCTGTGGCCTTTTAGGGGGAAAAGGAGAGAGCAGACAGAATAGCCAGGGAAGAGAGAAGAAAGAAAAAAAAAATCCCAGCAACATTTGTATCAAAAACCTGCCCAGCTGGGAAAGGAGTGGAGGCAGGGGAGAGGAGGGGAAGACGTGAAAAGAGGAAAGACAAAAAAGTCCAAAAGTTCTGCATGGTGAGATAAGGAAACTTGGAGGAAAGTTTGGATGGAGGAGTGTCGAATTTTTAAGTGCTTTCTGACCTTTGTAATCTTTTTTGAAGACATGGTTTCATTCTTTCTTTTTGGGACCTCTGGAAGAAATAATTTTCTAACCAGAAAGACTTATTTGGTATCTCTAACAAGACTTCTCAAACCCAGCTGAACTCATGACCTCTCAGTCTACCACTGCAGTCTCTCCCCTTTAGAGGTCTCCTTGGTATTTCCTACAATGTCCCTGTGCATACTGCATCTCAGCAGAACATCCCTTCTCACTGAACAAGGTGTAATGTCTTCCCATGCTGGAGGAATGCACTGTTTTACAATCAGCAAAAGGAATTTAAGGATCTATGAACTCCTACACTGGAGCTGCTGCACAACTATCATTTAACCATCCTCTTTTCAACCCTTTCCTGCCTTGCCCTTCTCCCCTGTATGCACCCCAAGTGATAATGAGAAACAACTGTGTGCTTCAACAATAGCACTAATGTTGTAGCAAAAATGTATTTATTTTAAAGCTCTCCAAAATCTTGATTAAGACGTGACTGTCCTCTGAATTAGGCAACAATCCAGATTAGACGTGGACTGAAACATTGCACTGATATCTTACAGTATGGTAATAAGTTTGTGATCAATCAAGTTAGAGTATCTTACAAAATTGCCACCTGTAAGGTGATCAAAGCTTATAGTAATCCAGAGGTGAAGTAAAAGTAGTTGAATTTAAGTTGCCAGCTTTGTCCCCAAACATATACCTTTTGATCTTGGTGCCACGGATCATTCTGTGGTCTGCCAACAGCAGAGATGCAGAAACCCAGTGCTGAGTTAATTCACCATTGAGGTGACTTCTAGGAACCTCAGAATATTCTAACTCCTTGTTTGAAAACTAACAGGAGATGATGTGAAATATACATTGACTAACCAGTTAGGTGACAGCATAAAGCTGACACACAAGCACCTTACACATGATGATGAATGATCAAAATGCAGCTTAGAGCTTGAAATTACCAGAGAAAAGAGTAGTTTTACTTCAGTTTAGGAATTCAATCTTTCTGCAGCTGGGAGGGAGCCAAATATGTTTGCATTATCACTAAAAATGCCTTTTTAGAAATGTAGGAGTATTTTCAGTTCACATACTTTTCTCCCAGAGATGGAGTAAGTCTCCAGAGGGCTGAAATCCAGAAATGGCTGGATTCTACCTACCACCCTTACTTACTACCCTCTGGGAAAGGTTTTATTTTTTCTCCTTCCCACTGCTTCATTGACCAAAAAGACTTTTTTGAGGCCTTTGGGGAGAAAGTGTACAGCACCCCAGTTTAAAACAGTGAGGCTATGTGAAATCAGTGTAGACAAAGGAGTGGGTTACCAGTGAGGTGTCTGATACATCCCAAACATTAATGGGAAAGGGCAGAACATCCCCTCCCTGAACTTTTAGAATTCCTAGTTCCCAGATAGTCTTGGCACAACACTATCCATTATCTTTTTCATTAGTACTACTTTCTGGAAGGGATTGTAAAATAATTTATAGTAAAAATGGTGAAGCGATATATCATGATGAGAGCAGAATGTTTATGTGTGAAAGCTCACCCACACTCATAAAGTGTGCTTAGATAAATAACATGCAGAGTCAAATTTAAAAATATGCTTTTAGTAATACAAGTTTTTATCCCTGCTACCTTTCTATTGTAAAAAAAAAAAAAATAAAAAAAATAAAAAGAAGGAAGAAAAACACTCAGGGATCCTTGGACAATGGCAATGTTTGGGAATGTGGTAGATAATTATATCACTGCAAGCTCCAAGAACAGTCAAGTGGTGAGAGTGTAGATCTGAAGGCATGAACGATAGATATGAATAAGGAACAAGAAGGTAGTGTTCCCCTCTCCAAATGCAGCATTGTAAGGCTGCCCCAGACTACTGCCTGTGCCTCTGCAGTAAATGACAAGCACCCTGTGCTACCCACTAGCACTGAGGAAGGCTGGTGTGAAATGGTTCATATCTGTGCCTGTAAACTATCCTAATTTCTAAATCACTGTGACCGCAGGTGAGCTGCTGCCTGGGAATGACTGCTGGCTTGTGCTAAGCCCAAACTTTGCTCAGACATTCTCTGGGATGAGTGGATCTGTCCCATTGATCCAGGGAAAAACCACACAAGGGCCTGTGCTAACAATTTAACACCAGGGGCAGTCAAGTTCAAGCAGTAAAACAGTTCTCTGTTTAATTTACTATTCTAGATGTAGCCAGTGTGTCTAGGCTTGATAGATGCATTGAGAGGATGATGGTGAAAAATGGGAAAAGGCTCAGAAGAGGGCCACAAAAGCGATTTGTTTGCCTATAAAACTTAGTAAGATGCTCAAAGAGCTGTATTTATTAATGTTATTTAAGGGATCAAAAGGTGTGAAAGTGATCTACAGGAACCCATATAGAAAAAAGATTTCCTGCAGCTTACTACCCCATACTGCAGGAGTTAAAAACATGCTGATATCCAGGATCTAGATAAATTCAAGCTGTAAATAAGGACATTTTTAAGCATTAGGAGAATTAACTATGGAGCAAATTAACAAGTGCTCTGGTGGATTCTTCATCATGTGTTATCTTTATTTTTTTCAATATCTTGTGAATAAAACAAGATGCTTGGGGGCTCATAAGAGAAAAGTATCTGGGTTTCTTTGACTGTCTTACACAAAAAGCCAGTCTATTTTACTGATGCCTTCTGATCTTGAATGTATGATTTGATGAAAAAGACACTGTCAGTGTCTCTAAAGTGTGAGCACACTTCCTGCTACATCTATGAAAAAAAAAAAAAAAAGAAAAATTCCTACATATGCAGTTGTAATTAAAGTTATGTAGCCATTTTAGCAATTAGTCATATAGCAATTGATGCAAAAATTGCTGTCCCTTATTGGAGCCAGACACCAGCTAGAGTAAAGCTGCTGTAGAATAAAACTGCTGTGGAAAACAGAAGTCATTATTGACACAGCTGAAACTAAATGGTCTTAGAGATCTAAATGTTTGTATCTCCCCTTTCTAGCTGTCTGAAGTGAGCAAGACCCACTCTAATTGGCACCTATGTTCCACGGAGAGCACCGAAATTTCCATGCTAAGGAACTTAGCAGAATTTTTGTCAAAGAGATGTTTTTGTATTCCAAACAAACCCAAACACAGCATGAGCTAATTGGCATGCTCTACCTTACCCTCAGTTATAAAAATACAAATATGATCCATATTATTGCTATGTAAACACAACAGTAGAAGAATTTAAAATAAGATTCCTGCGTGGATATGAAACTGATGACACACACATATGGGTTTCCTTAAAACACCAACTTATTCATGAGACAAAGGTACAGATGAGAATTCACTGCAGGGAGTTGATGGAGCAGAGCTCCTTCCCCAGCTCTTGGGGCTGAGCCCCACTACACATCAAATAGATGCCTTGTCCTGCTCACAGATATGCAGTAACAAATCTATCTATTCAAAATCTATTTTCCTTTACAGTAAAGAAATTACCTCTATGTGAGCCTTTGCTGGGAAAATAGGTCATTGTGACACACACACCTTTATACACTGACAAATCATTTATCCCACTACCCAAAATACCTGCAAGCCAGAAATTACCTGGATATGTAATGATACTGCCTGCAAAACTTGAAACATAAAAATGGGGTAGGGAAGGTGAAATCCCTGCAAATCTCATGGTTCCTGAATGGTTGGCTTATATTAATTTGGTTATTGTGATTCCTCAGCTTGAAGCAACATCTCTCTGGGAGGAAAGGTATCTGTGATGCTGTTCCTGGTTCTGTACACTTCTTGAGTATGTATCCTCTGTCCAGCATTCCATAATGATGAAATTCCCCCCACACCCTGCCCTGAGATCAAAAATATTTTAATGGTGTAAACAGCTTTTTAAAAATGAGATTCCTCTGAAAGTTTACATTTTCTGTTGGTGGAAGGTCTCAGGTTAATGATTAATTTAGAATAACAAAAAGTCACCTCAAATGACAAATTTTCATCCCCTTATTTTTGTAGCTGTTAATGCACAAAACTAATCCAGGATTTACTTTCATAATTATTCATAATTTTTGTAGTTGACTGTAATCTACTCTCTCGGTAATTAAATACCTTAATTTATACAAACAGACATTGTACTCTTGATATTGTGTGACTTACACTGTATAGATTGTCTTAATTTGGTTTCTGATTCCTTTTTCTAGTTGCAGGATTGCAGGATTGCCCATCACCTTCTAATGTTGTATTACAGGGAAAATTATTTCTGATATTTCCTAGATAGTTATTTCAATAACATAAAACATATATTGAACAGTAATGAATTAATCTCTCAGGATTAATTGAGCATGGAATGGCTAATGTTTACTAAACTCACAACCTTCTTCCCAGGGACTTCATGCACCCAGATGAGGTTTTCTAATCTACTCTTCTCAGTAAGCAGCCATTAAAGGAATCTAATCCCAAGTGGCACAGTAGAAGTAGCTTTGCAGCATGTGTTTACAGACATTTTTTGTGCAGGTTCCTAAAACCCAACAGATCCAGATGAAAAACAATATTAAATTACTGTTATGTCAGTCAAGGAACAAGCTCCATCAACCAGGGCACTGAGAGTCAGCACCAGAGGAACTTCAGCTCTTCCCTGGGGAGCTCCACATCATGCAGAGCACTAAATTTGGCAGTTCCTTACAAAAGTACTTTATTTGCATGCAGCAGGACAAATCGGCGGCCAAATACCTGTATTCCTCCAAAACCTCTCCCTTTCCCAGGATCCATTATATGCATTTCAAAATGTCAGCCACATGACCTCTCCATATTTCACATAGCCACAGTACTTCAGAACTTGGGTGTTTTGCTTTAGGCATGACAACAACCTCCAGGGACACCAAGAGCACCCTCCCACTGTCACTCTCAGCCAGGCACTGCTCCTGCCCCCTGCCCCCACCAGCCTGCATGCCCCTGCAGGCTGTATGCCCGTGCTGGGAGAGCCACCAGCTCTCTACATGGCCTGAAACCCAGCCTGAAAAATAGGGTTTGCATGTTTGTGGCACTTCAGGGAATTCTAAGTCAAGTACAGCTCTATTGGCTTAAATATCTTCCCCTAGAGAACTTGGATACAGAAACTTTGATGGGGCCATACATTCTTGGACTATGCAACATTTTATTCTATTTGTTTATTGTATTCATAAATAAAAATGCCTCATTAACTGCAGAAATTAATTTCCTCTCCAATTATAGTCACCTTTTATTATATATTTCAATATAGAAAAACAAGTAAGCACTGATATAAAACACTGCATTCTGTTGAACTCTGTATTTATCTAAAGTATTTTTAAAGTCCTTCTTTGGGAAGCCTTAAAACATTCAAGTTTATTCTTCAGAAGAATATCAGATTTAAAATTATTCAGCAGACTGGAACATCCATCCTTCTAACTACTAGTAATATAAATTCTGCAAATACAGGACTATTATTCATCACAGAGCTCTCTTAGCTCTGCAGAAATGAAAGAAATATTTTATAAAACCACACACATAATCCACACAAACCCATAACTTAAGAAGACTGTGAGAACCTGTGATAATATCATAGACTTAAATCTGTTTAGAGGGAAGATGTTATTGGCACATCCTGATTTCTGGTATGTGTAGAACAACAGAGAAAGAGGATAGGATGGGATGGGGACTAAATTTTCCCCAGATCTCAGGATAGTTTCCTTTCCATATTTCTAGTACTGTTGTAGACATGATCAGCTGAAGACATGAGAGAGGCAACACTGACAGGGAGAGACAATCTAATCATTAAAAAATCTTGATATTAGATCACTGTATTCCCTGAGGCAGTGTCCTCAGGAAAACAAGCTGGTAACTCTTTTGAAGCATTGCTTCCCAGTGTAAGAGTGTGAACCTCTGTTAGGCCTCCATGGACAAGGACCGGGCTGGGTGGAAAATGACTTGTTAAAGCTGCTGCAGTGAGGTACTGGAAGGGCTGTCCTCACCCAGACCTCCCTCCTGCCTGCTGGTTTAGCTCAAGCCTTCACTGATATCCTTGTAAAATTAAACCTTACAGCTTCATTCTTACAAGTAGCACTGTCACTAAACCACAGGCTTGGGAGTGGTCCCATTACAGCCAATATGCATAAGCACGTGCTTCACCTACAACATCTCTTTCAAAAAGCCCCAAACCAGCCTAGACATCAAATCCAAATTAAGAAGATAATACCCAGAGTAGTGTCACTAATATGGACATCTGTTGTTGTCCCTCTGCTCTGTGCCAATGGCCATGAGATCCACCGGCAGGCTCTGAAGCACTGCCCTTGGCCAGAATGGTGTTACTTGGGGGTGCCCCTTCCCAGAAGTTGGGAAAGCTTTAAAAGCTGGAATTGCATCATGCAAGGGGCAGTGAAGGCTCTGTAACACAACAAGATGGTGGGATTTGCCCTTCCATCCCTGGGTCTGACTGAAGCCCAACCTCAACAGCTCTGGAGCCCACTACCAAAGGTATCAGCCACTGAACCATTGGGTGAAAGTTGTGGGAGCTGTGGATTTGAATATGGTGATGGTACAGGCTTGAACACATATCTCTGCATTTCTCATGCTTCTGGCCAGCCATCTCCTGCATAGGCTGTTATTTAAAATAACTGATAGAGGTTTTAAACCTAAAGAGCTGCATTTTTTTACTTAAAGATGTGCAATACATTATTAAATGATAGATAATGAAGAAGTAGAAAAAGAAAAGACATTTAAAGGAATCTTGTTGGAACCCTGGAGGGAAACCCTTTCTCATTTGTGGAGATAGAGTTGGGCCAGCCATTCCATCAAATGTCAAAGGTGATCCATGTAGCATTGGAAGACTTACTTTGTTGAAACCTCATGTAAAAATGGTAAAAGAACAAAACCATAGAGAAAAGAGGTTCGTTGATCAATATGGACCTGATTGTGATGACAGCTTTAGAGCTTGGAATTTTGGAAAGAGATTCACCGCAGCTCTTCTTCTACCTCAAGCTGCTTCAGGAGCTGCACTGAAACAATTGAATCAACTGGGTTGTTGGCTGAGTAAACAATCTCATGCCATTTCTCATGCACTGAGCAATTTGTTAAGGGTTGTTCAAGGTGTGAGACATGCAACTCTGCAAAACAGAGCAGCAATTAATTTTCTTTTATTAATGCATGGACATGGATGCAAGGACTTTGATAGAATGTGTAGCATGAACCTTTCTGATCATTCAATATCTATTCATAAAAGTATACAACAGTTACAGGAAGTATAACCAAACTCAAAGTCAAAGGAGGATCATGGTTGGATGATCTGTTTGATTGGCTGAGCCTTGCACCGTTGTGGAGAGAACTTTTGAAAATAGGTATATTTCAATCAGTATGTATATACTGATTGTCACTGTAGTCATCATGGTATTTGTACCTTGTTTGCTTCAGCGTATCTGACAAAGATTTGAAAAGCAGTCAAAGTGGTCTTCATGGTTCAAACAAGAGAGGAGGATGTTGGAACCCTGGAGGCTGAAAATTTCAGGCTTTCTGTGCTAAAAGGTGCTGACCCTCAAGCAAGCACCACATTTGACTTGAGGCCGTGGAACAGGCTTCCAAAGTTGAGTGATAGCACTGGGGTTGTGGGTGTGTAGTTTGAATAGTATTGTGTGATCTCACAGGGTGAAAAAGTTAGATTTAAGATTTTAGTATATAGCAATACATGTGAGTCAGAATGGAGGACTTTGGGCATTGTCTGGGTCCTTCTTCCCCTTCTTCTTCCTTCTTCTTCATGGGTTTGGGTGGTTTTCTGTAATTGGGTGAAAAAGAGTCTTGGGTGGTCATTATTGGGTCAGAAATATAAATAATATAGGGGTCACCTCATTATTGGGTAATTAGCGCTTAAATAACCTTGGAAAGAGTTAGAGGTACTGCATTTTACCTCATTTCTCTAACTTGCTAGTTAGAGCTCACAGCTTATGAGTCTGAAAATAGATAAGAAATAATAAACATCCAAGTCCGAACACAAACTGCGACTCCGTGTATTAATCCAACCTTGGCAGAGAAAAAGAAGCCAGAATCGTCACAGCATCTGCTGAGTGCCATTAGTGATTATCATTCAAGCCTAGACATTATGAGCCAAATTTTCCTCAGCTGAACCTGACTAGTAGTTAATGGAACTGCAACCATTTTGGTCATGTAATTTTAAATGCATTCATGAAACTCAAGTGTTAAACTGCAGTTTTCTTTGACTGTGAGTACTCCTGACAGCAACACAGTTATATTTCTTCAAACGATGGATGGAATTGCTGGACAAAAGTGAGATGGACACAAGTTATGCTACTTTATCCCCCAAAGTTTATAGGAATCTTTCCAGCCACTGTACAACACAGTAGAGGAGAAATTTCAATCTGTTTTCTTTCTTTACAAACTCAGAACAGTAGAGCTAAATTCAATTCACCAGCCAAATCCACCTACCTTTTTGCACTATTTTTCTGCTCAAGTTATGTTTTCTGACATTTTTAGATTTAGTTACAAATAAAACTCATCTGAAAGTAGGAGTTATATTTATTTTGGACTTTTTTCGTGCTCAATCCACTGAGTTGAAGCAGTTTGGGTACAGCTTTATTAGCATTCTGTGAATTACTTTGTTGTGTGGCAGACTGCAAAAAGACCATTCTGACGGATGCATTAATAATAACAAAGTTGATGTGATGTGATAGTAAAAGGTGGTTTAGGCAGTGTTATTTGGGGTAATTATAATTAGCAGTAGCCATTTAAAGGTCCCAGCATGTGTTTTGTTAGAGAAGAAATGTTAACCCTAGTGTCTTGGCCAGTCTCCAGCATAAGCAATTACATTCTTGCCGCAGTAGTTAACTATCCCTTGTTGCTTCAATTAGATATGGTATTCTTCAGTTTCTCTCAGAGAGCTGCTGAGTTGTGTTACTGGCGCTGTTATCCGGCTGCTTTGTTCCAGCCGAGAGGTCCCAGTATTTCAGTTATAAATGAAGTCTTCTCTGCTTGTAAAAGGTTTCTTGAGTGCAGTCTCGGAGCACTGCATAAATCAATAAACAACAGATGCACTTGATATTGTACACTGACTTGAGGGCAGGAGGAAAAAAAAAAAAAAAACAAAAGCAAGGAATGGTACTAGCAGAAAGATAACCCCAGGCTATGAATAAAACATGCACACCTATAACCATGAAGGGTGCACAGAGCAGCCAAAGGGCAAAGGCAGTAACAAAGGGCTTGGTCCTGGAAGAGGAAAACAAAACCCAGAAAAACTGATTTACCATTGAATCAATCACAGAGGATCCAAAGACACTTTACTCCAGATAATTTTAGGAATGGAAATAAGGATAGCTAGTCTCCAGGTTTCCTTCTCTAAAGGGTGAAAGCAAGAAAAGAGATTTAAAAAGCAACATGACCAATACCAATGCAATCTTGCATGGTTAGAAGTACTTTACAGCTGCAGTACTTTGCCTCAATTTCCAAAAACTATTTAAAGAAATCTTCCCACAAACTAAGCAATTATTGCATATCCATTCCATATCCCAGGGGTATATTACAGCAAAATAAAAATGTGACTACATCCCAAGAGACCTCTAGACAACTACAAGTTATAGCCAAGATGAGAATGTGTAGAAAGGACAGGGTATAAGAGCAAAATGTTAAAAATAATCACCTTTGTCTCCACAACCTGGATTACTCTTCTGAATAATTTGAACGATTTTTCTCTGTCCACCTTTCTTCTACTTTTCTACTTATTCTTTTTTGCATGTGCAATATTAGGCTTCCATAAGTAGAAACATCCAGTTGTGGTTTTGGACTATATGTGGAAGGAGAAGAGGAACACTTCAAGCACCTCATCTGTGAGGTCTAGTTTATGAGGTCTAGCTGTCAGGGTGGTAAGGGAGCCATAAGGGGGTTGTGTTTTTTCATAAAACTTCATGCTGCTGCAGAAAAGCTGCTGATATGCCTAATAAATCATCCTGAGCCTCACAATCTAGTGTTTCTCTGGCTCTTTTGCCCCAACACTTTATATGTCCATCAGAGCAGCTTTGAATATTTTCATTGGTATCTCCTCCTCCTTCACCCCGCCCTCACAAATGTCACATGATTAACTGTCCCCTCTTGAGTTAGAGTTGAAGGATAAGAAATTGAGCTACAGTTATAGGAGTTTGAGCTTCATTTTGTTGTTTCCTCTTAACAGAAATATTACTGAGAAGACTTATGAACCAAGAGGATTCAGCTGATGTGCATTTGAAATGTAACGTGCTGTGCCACAAACCCTGCAGACCATGAGGGGCAGTTCTGCCACGTTCAGCTGGAGACTTCAGATAGACCCCAAGGGATACAGGTTCAAAAAGTAAGTTTCTGTTGACCTCACAAGACAGGCAGTGGGATTCTGATGCAGAATTAGATTTTTGAAATACAAATTTTCCAAATTAAAACTCATTAGATTTAACTCCTATGCAGGAAAATCCCGTTTATCACATTTTGTGTTTTGAGTATTTCCTCTAAATTATATTG
Organism: Hylia prasina; assembly: GCA_013397195.1. Taxonomy (NCBI): domain Eukaryota; kingdom Metazoa; phylum Chordata; class Aves; order Passeriformes; family Sylviidae; genus Hylia; species Hylia prasina. Next base: position 555,075 of record VYXD01012306.1, on the reverse strand, counting down.
TTTTCATCTTCCTGAAACTTCTCAGGATTGTTTGGTAAATTACAGATCAGTTTTTTTAACCTGATAAACAAACTCTGCCAGCTATGACTATGCTTTGTTTCTAGATTATCTCATTTTCAGGTGGGTCTAATATTTGCTTTCTACATTGGATACTGGAAGTGACCCATTAAACATGCTTGTCTTATGGTCCAGCAGAAAGTCATTGCCCCCATAATACATATGGTTAGCATTATAACCCAGTCTGAAAGAAAAACCGCTACAGAAAACAAGATCTCAGGCAAAGAACAGAGACAGAGAAAAGAAGGCAGGTGATGGAAAGCAAAACCTCTGGTTTATTTGTATCTTGTATTGATGCTGACAAGATGAAAATGATTTGCATTTGACACAATGGAGGGTCAGACAGGAATTAATCCCCATTGTCTCATCTGGTTCCCCTTCACCTAAGCAATAATTGAGAACAATATTTATGGCATCAGGAAGAGAAGACAGCTAATGGGACTTTGTCAGGTGGGACCGTCTCTGTACCAGCATACACCACTAAGATTTGGGAAAGTCCTGGCTAATTACTACTGGATCAGACACATGTTGGGGGCCTGGTTATAACTCTGAAATGAGAAGGAATCAATAATAGTCTTTCTGCATATTCTGCTTCTCTTGCCATGTTCAAATGCACCTTTTTTTGTCCCAGGTTTTCTGCAATCCTTGATATGCCATCCTCATAATCATCTCAACACTGCGTAAATACAGAGATCAAAAGGATTTAATGAAAAGAAAGTGCAGCTATGGGGGGGAAAGGAAAGCTTTCCACCTGGAAAACATGGGGAACAGAGAACTCTGGTGGAGAAGGGATGGAGGCAATTTAGCACGTAGGACTCGAAATCCTTGGTTATCTTACAGCACTTTTAGAATCATTTCACCTCCACAACCCCAAGAGAGGGCCTGTGGCAGACTTAGTGCTACTCTACTGACTTTACCTAGAATATAATGCTGGAGAGGGTGATTCAAAGTGCAAGGGATGCTGGGTGCTGAAGTCACAGGGTCTAAGTTTCTTGTGCACACTGTTATGCCTCCACCACCTGAGGTACCTCCCAATGCTAATCCCACTTCACAAGTATGGCATACAACAGCAAGAGCAGAAACCTCTGCTCCAAACTGTGAATAGCATTCACACCAGAACATGCTCTCCATGGACAACCAGGGAGTTCCTGCCTCCCACAGGAGGTTATCTGTGCTGGATAACCCAGTAACCCCCAGAGCAGCCAGCCTCCAGGATGAGGGGCACACCTGGGCTTTGCAGTCTAGTTTCAACCACAGGTTTCTATTCTTCTCAAGCAAGAAAACATAAGCAGCCATCATCCACACCCCAGCTGCATTCCCACCCTGTGCTATTTTGGGACGATTGCTGCCAGCATCTCTCAGCTGCCTGGCCCAGCTCTGGGCAGCTGTCTTTCTGCAAATGTCTCACTGCACTGTGCCACTGATACAGCAGGGAGAAAGGCAGGCATGACACATACCAGATAGCTCCCGATGTGTATGGGGCAGTCATGTTCCCAACAGAGGCAGAGCTGGCTGGCTCAAGTCTCTGGACAGCTGGGCAGAGGAGACCTTAGCAGTGAAATAATTCCATCCCAGGGCCAGTACAGGGACCAATGCAGCTGTGTGCTGAGCTGCAGTGCAATGATGTGAGTTGTGCTACGTAAGCTGATGCTGGATGAATGATTGGTGAGGAGCAGGGAGGTTTAAGTAGAGGCACAGGGTATTTTTACTTCATCAAAGCCCTTTCCCAGTCCAACCATCATCATTGCTCTGCATGGTGAGTACACATAAATCTGTGTACACAAACACATTCAAATATTTTTATGGCTACTATATATCACAACACCAGCCAAAGGAATGTCTCTGGGACCAGAGAGCAGCTGGTTTTCACAGAAACCTAACTCTAGAGGGCCAGGCAGACTTTCCCAAGAGATGTTGTGGATCAGCTACTGTAATGGGCCTGGGAGAACCCTTCAGACAGGTAAAGAGGTACGTGTGTATGTCCTTGGGATCAGAAGAGCATTGTTGTGAATTCTTGGATCTGGTCAGAGATCAGAAGCTGTGTAGGCACAAGAAGTTGAAGAGGTATCAGTGCCATGCTGTTCCTGATACAAAATGTTCAAAAGATGGAGGAGAAAATATAAGGAGTAAGCCTCTTACTGTGGCTGGTGGTTCTGTCACCTTTATGTGGACACCTAAGAACTAAGGAGATTCCCAACCATTTTCCTTCTCTCTCTCAGGATTCTGTTCCTTATCTTTGGATTTCTCCTTTTGTGGGGAACAGGGGAACAGGTTCTGTTCCTGAACTCGGGAAACAGCTGCTCCTCACTTTCCAGGCTGCAGTCAGACATGCTGTAGTACAGGCACACTTTTTCTGCCCTGATGCCAGATTGGCCACTGACAACCCCAGGACCTCTTGTAGGTCCTCTAAGGAGAGCTGGCCTTGCCTCTGTGCCTTTCCCTCACTGCTTTTGCTGAAGCATCTCTGCAACTAGGGTTCAGAAAGTGGCTTCTCTTGCTGCAGCCTTCCTAGCCTGATGCCCAGCAGAACGAAAACCTCTGCCTTAATCTAGTCAGGACACCACTGGGTAAGTGTCTTGGGTTATGGAACCAAAAATGTGTATTCTATTTTCATCTACTGAAAGCGGTTGGGAAAATGTGTTTTGTTCTTTATCTCTTGTTACTCTGGGGGGAGGAGGGGAGATGCCTTTCTGATAATGGTTCAGCTGNACTCTGCCAGGGTTTCTAGGATTTCTGCTTGTTGGTTTACTTGTGTTTTTGTACTACTACATTTGTATTTTTAATATTCATGGTAAAGAACTGTTATTCCTATTCCCAAATCTTTGCCTGAAAGCCCTTAATTACAAAATTATAATAATTTGGAGGGAGGGAGTTTACATTCTCCATTCCAAGGGAAACTCCAGCTTTTCCTTGGCAGATAACTGTCTTCCCAAACCAAGACAGTAAGGGTGGGTCACTGTCCTGGTTTGACAAACAGGTGTCTGCTAGGGAGGGCAGGGCCTCCCTTGGAATGGAGAATTCAAACCCCTCCCTCTGAATTACTGTAATTTCGAAAATTAGGGAGGCTCTCAGGCAAAGATATGGGGATA
>VYXD01012306.1:353402-551750 GCA_013397195.1 Hylia prasina | reverse complement strand
GGAAAATCCCGGGCTGGTGGATGAGATAAATCAGAAGCTCCGCCAGTGGTAGCTGGAATGGCAGAGAAGTCCCTGCAGGGCAGGGCAGGGCATTGCGGGGCCACAGGGCAGCAAAAAGCCTCAGAGCAGCGCTGAAGAAGCAGCGGTGGGGCAGGGCCGGCCCAGGTCCAGCAGGGCAGGAGGAGGCAGCTCAGAGTTCCTGGGCACATGAGCAGATGATGGTAGATTTCCCAGGACTAGACTTGGTGGTGACAGTGAACTCCTCCTGCAGGAAGCAACAGCCTGGCCGTCCTCTCTCTGATACCGAGAGCAAGAGAGGAGTAGCTGCCCCCAGCCCTGTTCTTTACCTGCCCCAAAAACTCCTCCTTATCTTCCCCCTCCAAGGGAAACTCCCAGAGACAAAAGTGTAGTCCCAATGCTACACTCCTCTCCCGACTTTTGGCCACCTCTTTGTTTTGGTCAAGCACCCACAAATACTCAGCAGTTAGTCTCCTAGCAACTTACAGGAAAAAATTCTATAAGTAAAAAAGAAACAAATCTAACCCCCAGTAGTCAGGAAGATAAGAATGTTGTATACACACTACGGGATGGTTATTGCACTGGCAGGAGGTATTTTGGAAAATCCAGTTTTTCAGTGGTGCAGAATTCTAAAACAAGGCATGATGTCTCATTCAAAGAAAAGTCACCAAGGAAAAGGTGCAATGCAGACATCAGCTTCAAAAGAAAGCTCAGTGCAGACATAGTTAATGAAAGCCCAGTGGAGGCAAGTAGCAAAAAAAAAAGAGGAATCACAGGGCCCAAAACTTGCAGCAACTGGAGGGCATGATCCTGGGTGGCAATGAGCAGAAGTTAGAAAGAACAGCAAAAATTGTTGCAATAACTGTGGATGGTTGGATTTGGTCAGGCAATACTAACCAAGTATAAAATCTACTGACAGAAAGTTAATACATCAAACTGCTTTGAACACATTTGAAACAGGCAGAAGGAGTTTATAAACACCTGACATTTCATATTAGAGGTTCAAGGCATTTTTCACCAAGTACTAGGCATGTTTGAGCTTTAACACATCAAACCACATCTTCACATTGAAGGATATGCAATATGCATATATATATCCATATGTATGTACACATATAATCAAACAGGAGGGGTCCCCAGTCCAGAAGTCAGTGAAAGCAGATATTGCAGCTCTCCAGTAATGTCTGGCAATATCATCAGCAGATGGAAATATTCTCTCCCAGGAAAAAAAAAAAAAANATAGAAATATTCTCTCCCAGGGAAAAAAAAAAAAAAAAAGAAAAAAACCAAGCAAACCTACACTCTGCAAGGAAAAAGAATAATTGTAGTAATCAATTTGAAAGGAATTTTTTGTAATAAAAGCATTTTAAGCTCCAATGAAATACCTAGAGGCTTCATTAGAAGGCCCCAGATACATGGTTTTCAACTAGTTACTGTAAGGGAATGTGGAGAGCACTAGCAATTATGCCCCTGGAGAACCAAAAGCAACTTTCTGTACTTTGGAAGTTCTTTGAACTGGAGAAACACAGGCAGCCACAACAGGAAGAAATAAAGTATTTGATTTTACCCTTATTGTATGCATCCTATTTTGATATATTTCAAGATTGTTAGGGAAAAAATTTATTTGATCTGCTGGGATTCTCTGCCTCCATGTAGAAGTGTCACTTATTTTTGCACTGACAAACATTTTTGTGTCCACTTCTGCCTCTTGCTGTGATCCTGATGTGTAATATGTGCACTACAAATTGAGTTTGTGTACATGCCATTCTGGGATAGAGAAAATAAGGAGCAGGTGGAGTGGCTAAGGGGACTACTAAAAATGCCTGGGGAAACACAGGGGGATAAATATGGCAATTTCCTTATAATGAAAGCTTTCAAGTTTGATTTGTGGACACTTAAATGAATCACAGAATAAGCTGAATTGGAAGGGACCCACAAGGATCATCAAGTCCAACTCCTGGCCCTGCACAGGACACCCAAAGAGTCACACCATGTGCCTGAGAGCATTGTCCAAACACTTCTTGAACTCTGTCAGGCTGGTGCTGTGACCACTTCCCTGGGGAGCTGTTCCAGTGCCCAACCACCCTCTGGATGAAGAGCCTTTTCCTAATAACCAACTGAACCCCCCCCTGACACAACTTCAGACCATTCCCTCAGGTCCTGTCACTGGTCACCAAGCAAAACATTTTCAGCTTGGAGGCTTATGAGTCTTGTAAATTGAATGCAAGTGTACTGACAGTAGGCTCAATCTGCCTTGGTAGATCCTCTAAGGAGCAGTTTTCACAGAGATACCCTGACCAAATGGAAAGCTTCCACTTTACAGTATGGTTTCATTATGTCCAAGTGGGACAACCCGGGACATAGCGGAACATGCACACTGCAAAGTCCATCTCAAGTTGCCAGATGCTCAATTACAAGGCAGCTGGGTTAGTTGTGAGACTGGAAGTTGAGTGTCTCTCTGACAGACATGCATGCTGAAGGTTGAAGCATAATTTGACTCAAGAGAGGAGCTTTTGTATGCAGATAGGATGGAGTTTGGGTCAGATTCACCACTAAAATGCACTCTAAGTGCTTCGAATAAATTGTGTTTTAAGGCTGATACTGTCATCCTCTGTTCCACATTTTCCAGAAACTTACTGAGAGACTAGGGGGAAAGTTTTCTAGGTCTCTTTGACACCGGTGATTGTGGTTTCATGTAGCCTCTATTTCTCTTCTCTTCTGGGACTAGATGACAATCCAATTTTCATGTTGCTTCTTCAGTGAAGCTGAGAAAATTATGCATTCAGAAAAATTCATTTCCAGAGTAGTTCTGTTGAAGGGATCATGACCCTAAATGTACTCATTAGCTCAAATTGTCAACAATTTTCTGTAGCAATTTATTCCTTGACCCTCCAGTGGTCAAGAAGTGTCAGCATAAGCAATGTGAGGTTAGCACTTACTGAAATACAGCAGTTAGGCTTCTAGAGCACTTCTTTTTTTTTCCTGTGCAAATGTCTGCTGGTTTGAGAGACTTTCTGTGGCTTGCCATCAATTCCAACTGTAACAAGAACATTCTACCTTGAAATGGGAAAACCAATGGAACCAGAAGTTTTCCAAAACAGAAAGATTATTTTCCAGTCTAGGTCACTGATTAAATAACCTTTTGTTCTTAACAAACATTCCCAATGGGAACTGTGAGTCTGAAATATAAGATTCAAGATTCATATATGATGACTTAAAATAGAAAATGGGATACATAAGTTCACTAGAACCTTATATGTAAGGATGTTAACAGGTGAACAGCTGATAAGAATATCCCAAAATTTTTCAAGACAAATTTGGTAAAGACAACCTTATTTAGGCAGAAGAGCTGCTGGGCAAAAAAAATATTTAATTTTTTAAATTGATACCTCCCCTTGTCTCTGAGCTCACCCTCATGTGAATGTCTAACAAGGGAAAACCAGACTGATTGTCAGCAATCACAAGACCAATGGACCAATGGACTAGTGTCTAGTCTCCTTTAGAAGGCTTTCAAAATACAGAGTGATAAATCAGGACATGATTTTTCTCAGTCTAAGATAGTTTGGGCATGGTTGATTTGACTGGCACCATTCACCTTGCTTCCACAACTTGCTGGGAAGTTGTCTTCATCCTTTTCTACTCATCCTCTAAAGTGTATTTCTCTGCTCTCTGAAATGCAGTACTGGTGTAGGAAGGGCATGAATACACATGTGGGTGCCTTTTCTGCAGCTCAAATCTGTTCTTCCTCAGGCTATGGAACCAATTCATATATGGCAATAATAGGCTGCAAATATTACATGTACTCTGACAGCTGTAAAGCCACATTTCAGAGATACTTTTTTTTTGTAATTCATATATCTTTTCCCTCCTCCGACATACACAGGTTTTACCTTTTTGATAGCAAAATGGGCCCTGCAGTCTATGTAAAAGAATTGCTCATTAATGCTCCATGGCAGGATAGCATATGACACATATTCAGCAAGCACACACATATCCACCCCCCTGGCATAAAGCAAATCAGGATTCTCAGGAAGAGATAACGTTAAATTATTCTAATGGCAAAGGGAAAAACATCTAAAGGAGAACTAATCTAAAGTGATGGTTTGCCTCTTGCACAGTAAGAGGGATATTTAATTGCTACACACAGAACTGCATGCTTCTATGATCCTATAAAAGAAGTAACTTCATTCTAACCATAAAAACTCAGAAGTCTTTCCCCAGCCAAGATTCCCACTGAAGCAGACAGTTGCAGAATGAAGATCTGGTTCTCACTGCATGAGGCAAATAACCCCTATAATTCTCTAAGCAAGGTAAGCATGCATGAAGTAAGTAAGCCTCTTCCCAGCATTCAGTTGTTCTCCTAAATTCCTGGAAACGTTGGTGTATGTAGAGCATAAAGATATGCAGATTTCCGAGCAGTGACCACACCTAATGCTGGACGTAAATATGAGAGTATGTGTCATAAACCACCCACATCATTGCTAATGGCTCCTCTGTATTTTTAGAGAAAACACCAATCCAAATTGTTTCAGTTCTATGTTGTTAGTGTATCAATGGACAGTGAGAGAATAATCATCATATCTAGAAAAAAAGAAAGTGATTTGCACACATCTCCCTGCACAAAACATCCTTGATTTCTAGATCAAACTGATCAAGTTCCTTGTATTCCAGCCATGAGGGCAGTGTTGCCTTAAAGACATTGCCTGGGTAAAATATTAGGATACAACCTAGCGCAAATGTTAATATCCAGGACTACATGGTTCTCCTCAGATTAAGGGTGTTGAACAAGTAGACATGTAATTGATTTCACAGTCTCACCATGCTCTCTCTCCTATGAATGTAAGGGACAAACACTATATATGAAAGTAAACTTCCACAGTTAGAGCCATGAAAAAAGTACAGAAAAAAAACATGAGTTTCGCTGATTCTGCACAAGAGAGGAGCCAGTGAAGATTATCCAGGGTAAGAGATAACTGGAGAATATTTACTTTAGCATTTACAAATCAATATGTGACATCACACACTCACAGAGTTCAGTGTGTAGAGGTATATATGTCACAAATATCAGTGAAACATTCAGTTTAAAGTATTTCTTCTGCACATGAAAACTGACAGGTTGTGTGGACTTGAGGAGGTTGTTCCAGGACACCTAAGATTTTATATAGTCTGGTCAGAGATGGATGGTTCATCTGGGCTAAGCTAAGACATATATTTGAGTTTAAGAATTAATTTCAGATTTTCTCCACTTCCACCTGAGCTAGGTCATTAAAAAGAATAATTTTCTATTACATTTCTGGATGGATTAGAAGTTTGAAATGTAAAAATTTTCACTACTAAGCCTGTAAGTGCCTGATTATTAGAATAGGCAGATATCACAGGGGCAGAGCTAGCTGCTGGCAGAGAAGGAAAAGGAATCTGTATAAGAATTTCTCTCTGTCATCCTCATGACACCTAGAAGGGAGTTTCAAAGTAAGGGTGATTATTTTTCTTTCACCTCAGAGAAAAATGAAGGTCCATTTCCTGGCATTTTTTCTTCCACCACAGGTGGTACACTTGTTTCTCCCACACCCAGGACTCTGTGCTTCCTTGTTCATCCCCAGATGCTCAGTTCACACTATCACCCAGCCCACAGGTTTTCTGGTAAATCTACCCCTTATAATTAACTTTCTGAAACATACAAACCCAAACATAAGCGTAGGGAAAAAAAATCCTGACTATTCTGCCCTGTAAGAGTCATTTGGAACAGGAATTTTATTGCAGTGGTGTGGAAATAACTAATTTTAGGAGCTCTAAACTTCCCATAGAAGTATTACAAGATAAAGCTGCACATTACTTGTTATCATTAGGATTTAGCACACCTATTAAATTATCCACTAATTTAATCCAACCACCCAGAGTGAATGCTACAACTTGGTCTGAGCATCTGGGGTGGACGCAGCTATAAAAGTTGACTTACATACAGCCTTAAATAGCCTGGTTAGCACCACAGGAGAGCCCAGTTCTGCCCATGGCAACAAAATGCCTGGCTTCCAGTTGCCTGCAACAGGGGGTGAATGCAAGAGTCATTTTGAAAAGTAAAAACAAAAAAATCCATTTGCAAAGTACCAGACAAGAGGTGTGAAAGAGGAGAAAGCAGCAACAACATCCCTCCCATCCACACTGGTGCCTCTCCAGGAAGGCGAGGTGCCCCTGCAGTCCCTACCCCCAGGCTGGGCTGGGTCCCACCCAACCCATGCTTTGGTGGATGCACGAGACCAGGAAAGAGCCATTTCAGCCCCAAGGTCAGAAGTGGGGTCTGAGCAGTGCCCCTTCTGCCCACTCACCACATGCACGCTTTACAGGCAACAGACACTTGAGGTTTATGGATTGTCAGACTCTATGGAGTGCCAAATCACACCTCAAAAGCATTTTCTATTACCATGAGCCTTGGAAGGTATTTGCAATGTCTGTGTTTGCTCATGTAAAAACCACAGTAGAGCCCAGCTCTGCCCTGGTTGCTTTCTCTTTTGCATGTAGGTGACACCAGTCATACCAATAAACTCTTGCCAATAATGCACAGAGTACCTCTCTCCCTATTCCCATCACCTTTGCCATGATGTGGCACCTGCACTGTCTGTAGCCAAGCTACATTTGTATGTCCACAGACCTCTGGGTAAGGCAAGGGGATCTGTGCTGCAAGGACAGCTGAGGATGGCAGGGATACAGAGGTTCAGTGATGGTGAGGCAGGCTTTGGGTCTGGAGGGCATTCGGTGAGGAAAAAAGAATATGGATGCTTGTCCAGAGAGAGGGGAGAGCTCTCCACACTCCTGCCACACAGGGCTGGAACCTGTGTCATGTGAGGATCTGCAGGCTCATTTTAATTCAGATGTGAAATGTGATGAAGAGCAACTTTACTCCTCGGCCCCTGTCATGATCCCCCATAGCACATTAGCACATGAAAGCAGAGGGAAGGAGAGCTGCCAGAAAGCCAGCAGAGATTGCTTGAACAGTTATGCAGCCTTCCCTGAGACAACCGGGACAAACTAATGTAGGGAGATTTTCCCAGCAGATAACAAAGGCAATCTGGTCATAAAAAGGCACAGTTCCTGCACATTACGGGCAGTTTACGATTGCAGGCGTTTTCAGCAGCCTTCCACAGATGCAAGGAGTTGCTCACATACAAGAACATGTGTGGAATCAGAGCCCTACTCCTGCTCACAAACCAAACCATACACTGCCTGGCATATGCTTATTTTATCAGGGTTTGCAAGAGCTTGGCCAGTACCAAGAAAACACTTGGCAGAAAATTGTCTGCTGTGCTCTGCATTGGGTCTCAGTTTCTCTATAAGATTATTTCTTGCCTTTTTATTGCAGCACTGCCTCTAATTTAGGCAAAGAGGTTTTATAAGGAAAGAGAGGCTTTATGTAGAAATCTCAAAAAAATCAGTGAAGTGGGGAAAGTGGTGGGGCAAAAAGGCAGGGCAGTTCCTCATTCCTGCAGAGATGCAGCAGTGAGAGGCAGGGAGGGTTGGGAGTTATTCTTGAAAGATCTGCTGCTACATCCATGTGAGAAACTGCTCAGCCACCACATTCACTCCTGAGCACTCTCTGCTACCCACTTGTGCTAAGTGGAGGTCTCAGGCTGTTTCCATGCTCTGAGGCGCACCATGGCAAAGCACAGGGCACAGGCAAGCTGAGGTCTGCCAAGAGAGCTAAAGGCATCAGTTAAGGAGCGAGGCTGCACCAGACCAGTGTAAAAAAGAACAAGAGCATCTCTGAGCAATACTCCTAGATCTAGCCTCTCTAAAAAGCAATCCTCTGCTTGACTGAGCCCTCCTTTATGCCTGCACCTTCCAGTTCCTCTTCAACTTTTATTTCAATGCACAGAGGCTTTTACATGTGCTTTTAAATAAAACATCAGTGGCTGTATATAAACAATCCTTATCAGGTGCCCAGTAAGCCAGAACAATTCCTTTGTTGCTTTTTAAAAAAATATTAAAAGCAGAAGCTGTAATGAAGCTGAGAATTGTAAAATGCTCAGGCTCTAAAATCCTAACTAAAACACCTGACAATAAGCAGCTCACACTGAATCACTCTACCGTGTGATTATTTTATTGGGGTTTTGTTTCATTTCTATTGAAACTGTTCATGGACCTGTAAATAATTTTATCCAATCTGTTATTTACTGAAATGAATTAATTGCAGTCTTTAGACACAGATAAAATCTACTTTATACTTACTATTAATTTCATTTCCACTTGTATATCAATACTTTGGGGACTCTAATTTTTTCTTAGCATGATATTTGCACTGAATCTGTTCAGTTTAAAATGTAAATAGTGTTTATGACTAAAGTCTGCCAGTTTCTTTGGAATAAAGTTTAAAAACCCTTAACAAGACCACAAAAAGTTGTAAAATAATCCTGTCACAGGTTACAGATGGAGACTGTTACCAATCACAGTCCCTGCAATTAAAGCCAACAGCTGTCTTGTGTTTGCATAGTGACTTCGAATAAATAAATATTTCCGTGGACAATGACTCTTGTTCTACTTTCCTGTGCCACTCTTCAAAGTTCCAGCTCCTTCCCTCTCCTTTCAGTCAGCCTTGGCACTTCCTCTTCTTGCCCTCAGCTGGATGATTTTTTTTTCAAGCAGCTGCCCAAAGTGAGGAAAGTCTTTGAGCAATCACTGAAAAAAGAGTAGGAGTATGTGCTCTTTAGCCTTCAGAGAGAGGAGTAGGACATTACTAAAACATAAGGACCAGACAACAGCTATGCAAGCTTATGCTCTCAGGAGGGAATTGGCTTCATCTAAATTTATCCTTTCAGAAATTCCTGCCTTCTCTAAAAGAGTCAGCTGGCATCCATCTGCAGCCAATAAGGAGAAACAAGGCATAGCTGGAGAAGGATTCCTCTGCAATCAGCATCTAAGACTCATGGAAAGATTCCTCACTCCCAAGTGTGTTTACCTCCCCCCACTGATTTAGAAGAAGTCTTGTTTTAGGAGGTCCAGGGTTTGACTATGGACACAAAGCTGGGGGCTTCTCTGTTGTCATGCTGGATGAGGTTCCCTTCCACTGTCCCTGATGTATGAGGTTGTGGGACAGGTCCAACCATCCTTCCCAGAGGGTAGTAAAAGAACAGAGTGAGCAGGAAGGCTGGACATTTAAACACCATGCAGCAGCACTGCCCTTTGTACCCATGCAGATTTCAAAAATCACGTTTTCTGTACCCCACTTCAAGACTCACTTGAAGGAAGCCAGTGGGCACACAGCGATACTGCTGTGGTCTCCTCATGCCCCCGGTCCCCTGCAAAACAGGTGGAGGTCACCTGTCTGAGGTGGTCAATTCCACCCGGCTCACTGGGACATGGGCTTGGCAGCATTCAGTCAACTCGACATTGCCTGTCCAAGTGCTGGAGGACAGTCCAGCTTCAGCTCAGCCTCAAAACATTCCCTTAGCAAAGAACAAGCTCCCTCTGCCTGCTGGGCAACTGCTAAGGCTCCTCCAAGCTGCCCCTATCCAGCCCCACTGGTTAGACCCCGAATAGCCTGAAGAGTGGCACACACACAGGGGTCCCTGTCCTTGAGAACTGGTCTCAGCCCAAACGAGGGGTAAACAGAAAGAGGCCAGGCTGAGAACTGGGAGGGAAGGCTATGGCTGCTGCCAGCATTTCAGCATGTTCAGCTTTGAACAGGCCAGCCACCCCGGCATCACCTCACGGCTGCACATGCCAGCAAGTGTCTTGGGCTCTTCCCCAGTGGAGCAGGAAACCCTTGTCTCAGTGTTCTGCTAATTGCCTAAATCAGGGCACACAGAGCTCAGCTCAGGGTACAGGACTTTCAAAGCCAACCTGAGCCATCCTAACCATGGTGCCCGACTACTTCTGCACCTCCTTCTTCAGAAGGATGCTGCTTGTTGTCCAGATATTTGCATTCAATATGGGCAGAAGGAAAAGCCTATAATTTGTCTTCAAATCTCTCAAAGGCTGAAAAGGAATCACACTTCACCATCTAACCATTTGGGAGCTGGAAGACTGTCAGCCAGAGATATCTCCTCCCATCCAGTTGTTGTTGTGGGGCTGCAGAGGAAGAGTGTTGTATGACATAATGACCTATTGTCCCATAAAAGCAAAGTTCTCCTCAAATTAACTGCTCCTCTGTGAAAAGCCAGTGCTATCACTGTAAACAAATAAGAAATATGGTCTCACTTTCTCAGCACCAAGTTTTCTCAGAGAGCAACCTGAGGAAACATTGAGGCTTTTAATCAGTCATTCTGATGGGCTATGCACTGATCAAAGTAAGAGTGTAAAACATCTCCACTGAAACCCTTCTGTGAAGAAGCTATTTATTCATAAGAGGTTGCAGTTCATAAACATTTGAAGGAAGAAAGGATGTGGGGCCTTGCAACTAAATTGTACTAAAGATTAAGGCACCCCAGAGCTCTGGAGACAAGTGACTTGAAAGTGAGGTTGAGTGCAGAAATAACCCCAGGTGACTGGGCAAACTATAGCCTTCCTGTACTGTCTATGACATCACTGGCACTTCATTTCCCAAGGAATTATTAAGACTCAAGGGGTTGCATCCTACTTTCCTGCACCAGCAGAGATGCTTTTTCCCAGTGGATTGCAGTGTGAATTTCCTCTCTTTTTGAGAAAGACTGGACATGCTCCAAGGGCTTTGTCCTCACCACAGAGCTGAGTTTAAGCAGTGTCTGGACTTTGGCCTGCACTCCCCGAGCCAGACACAGTCTGGCTGAGATGAATTGATGATTCTTAGCTGCAGGTAAGCATGGATGTGGATGGTGCTGCAGGCATGCTGGTAGCTCTGTGCACACTTATGTTGCATGGTGAAGTTTGGCACAGAGATCCTTAGGCACAACACAGCCAGCATGAAGTCAGTAAGGTTTTTGCACAGTGCTGTGCTATGTCAGAGAGACATCACTCACGGTAATCTTGGCTGTTCTTCCCCGTGTGGCCCTATACAGTGTATACACTTGCTGTCAGGCATGCCTTCACATTTCTGCCTACCCCAGATGCTCACACTACAGGCTTGAAATGATTTTTATACATGTCTGCATTTTGTAATGTTCCTTCTCTCAGCAATTTCACCACCCAGAATACAAAGAAAAGGCTGGAGAAACACAGAGGGTAATGGAGTAAAAACACCTGTAGTATCAGCTACAGTATTTATACTATAGAACTGTGGAGACCATTTTTTTAGGAGCACAAAACACTGAAAAAAATACATGTGTTTTCTAGGATAACCAGTTTCCCCACTGCCCAGAGCAGACCATAACTTCATGGGAGACAGTGGGGTCTTCAGAGGGTGAAGCACAGGTTTGAGTCTTGAAGGGAGGTGTCTGTGTAATGTCCATGGCTTTATCAGCCAGCATACAACACATAGGTCATGTGCAAGCTTCTCTCTGCTCAGTAACTTCTGTCAGTGAAACACAGGTGCTCATCATTTTTAGCAAAACTCTTTCTTACATACTTGTGGACAGTCTTCTCCAAGACCAGGATGTTAATGAGCTAGCTCTGTTCTGGGACAGAGATCACTCTGGTGATCCCTCTAGAAAGCGTCTTACCAGTTTGGGGAAAGACTGCTTTGTTTAGGTTTTGTGTGCCCCATCTAAGACAGTACACAAAGAAGAGAAACACAAGGGTATCAGTGCTGCTTCTGAGATAGCTCACCCAGAACCATTTCCTCCCAGAGGAAATGCCCCTGCAGCACTGAACAACAGTTGTTGGGAAGGCTTCAGTCCAATGCAGCTGCTGAATGACAAGTGACAGCCAAGTGAGGACTGCTACCTGCAGTAGCTGGCCATGGAGTTTGGGAGAACCATAGCACCAGTTCCAGTTTTTTCCCCCTCCTCCTCATACTGCCTGCTGTTACTCTGTACCCAGACATTGATGTTCTGGATCTGCTGGGATTTTATTTCACATTTTTAAAGAAATCAGGTTTTTGGACTTCTGCCTCTTTGTTGGCTGACGAAGGTGGATGAAGAAGTATGGGATTCTTTGCAGCACGTCAGACAGTGCTGCAAGCCTTTGCTTGGACAGCTGTCACTTGAGGTTGACAATCTGGCAAAGACAGACTTGCGCAAACTTCCATATTGTGGTTAAGGCTGTGATGTATCAGAAAAGCTTGATGTTCTCATTTAGTTGGCTTCAGCTTTGCTTACATCCCTGAGATTACACAGATGGCTCTGGCTTGCAATCTGCTCCAGGCTGTATCTGTGAATGAGCTCCCAAAGTGGTATCTGTAGAGCTCCCTGATGACTTTGGCATCTTTGATCACCAGGTGCCATCACCTGTCTGCCTTCCCCTGAGCAGAGATGCCTTGCAAGGACAGTTGGGTTTGTTCCTCAGAGAACCCAAAAGGTCATGAGGGATATAAACAGATTTAAAATTTTTAAAGTTGACGAAGATGCTCAGTCAAGCAAACACCATTCATTTCAGCTGGGAGCTGCTATTAAAATCCCAATTCACACTGAACCATCAGGGCTGTTTGACTAACAAATTATTCCAAAATATACTTGAACATACAAGGCTCCTAAAATGGAATGTGTCTGGGTTTTTTTTACTATAATAGGTCCCTGCATCTTCATATCATTGTGTTGCAAGAAATACACTAAATTCACACTTGCAGTGGTTAAGGGGTGTTTCCACTCTTGCAAACAACACTCTTTTAATATGGTTGTGCATGAATGTACATACACATACAAATTATATATATATATATACCCTGTCTAAAATGGGTTCACCCTGAATTTTAACCCAACCAGCTCTAAGATGCTGCACCATAAAAAAGCAACCACTAAGCAGACAGAGCTGCAGAAAAAAACCCACAGACATATTGAGATCAGGTGTCAAGTTAAAACTTTATGTACTATGCAGAATTGGGAGAAGAGTGGGAATAAAAAAATGAGAGAAATCTGTAGTTTAAAGATAATGGTGTGTTAGTTTTTGATTTTTAACAAGGTAAAAAACCAGTGCCCCCATGGGCAGAATGGCAAATGGATGTACTAGCCTTTTGTTTCCAAAATAATTGTTTTCTCAAAGAGCACTAAAGACTTAAATATATAAGTTCTGGTAATGCACGTATATATGTGTATGCTCCAGAAACTAGTGGGCATTGGTTACCATCTATATGATTAGAATCACTATGGTAAGTCTTGCCAAAACAAAAGAAATAAATTAAAACATTAATTTGGAGTGGCTTTGCTGTTTTGGTACTATCTAAGATATTAAAAAGAACATGAACTGAAATCTGGGCCCCAACACAATTTAAACCATCCAGACCCTTTTCTTTAGAGCCATGTTGGGCAGTTCAGTAATCCCCTGCAGGTCCCTCTGAAATGGCATTTTCTCTTCCATCCAGCAACTGACGCTTGGATCCTTTCAGGGATTCAAGAGAGCTGCAAAATCCCAGAGAAGATGCGCCTTACTGCCCAGTTTTGAGGCACCTCATTTCATGTGGTAGTTGTTTAAATGCCCAAGATTCCAGCACACTTCTGTAGGGAGCACACCTATCCAACACAGGGAGGCAGACCACACTGCTTTGGCACTTATCTGGATTGCCCTTTTCCCATGCAATCAGAGCAAACACTTACCAGAGAGTCTCACATACCCAGTTTGCAGGAGTGGTGCTGCTGTGTGCCATAAGTAACAAACATCCTTTCCACTCCTTGTTCAAAGATGCTTGTGTTTGCCACTGGTAGACTCTCACTCTGATCCCAGACTCAGCTGTTGCCTTCAATTTCATGTTTTCTTGACCAAGCCTGCATGTAGGACACAGGTCAGCCTATGATGAGGTTCCCAAAGTTCATGACTCACAGAGAACTCAGAATTATTTAACTACCTTTAAAAAACAAAGTGACTGAAACAGTATCAAAGTAATTTTTACAGTTTGGCTTGCCACTGCAGACCAACTCAGCAACAACATTTGTTTCTCATTAAGTTTCTGCAGTTTATTTTTCTTAGCTCAGTGGATAAAACCAGGCGGAGGAGGGTACAGAAGGGAACTATGGTCTCTGAATGAATCACAGTCTCAGATATCAAATTGTTATCCTGTACTAAGTCTCCTGCTACCCAAACCTCAGCTGTAACAAACTGAAGCCATTGTTTTCAATCTGCAATCCTCCACATTATTCCTGTGAAGATGTAATACTGCCATAAAATTCCCCGATGGGCTGCTGTAGAGCTGATATATTTATTTATTTTCCTTTTACCCTTCAGCAGTAAATTCACAAATAACAAGCACTGAGGTTTCTAAAATGTGAACTGGAGCCAGGTGCTTCTGTGGATGACAGATGAAGAGGTCGGTCAGCTCTCTCAGCATAGAATCATAGAATTGTTACATTGGAAAAGACCTTTAAGATCATTGAATCCAATGGTATCATCAAAGAAGGCAACAAGGCAGGAACTGTTTTCAGCTTTCAGAAAAGACCACTTCTGAAGTCAATAAGCATATATGGCAAGCAGGCAGAACAACACAAAAATTTTTCTCTTAGATCATGCTTATTTTCAACACTATTATTCCTTCACTATACTAGACATGGAAAGTATCTTACACCAATGGGTATATCCAGGGTTTGCCTGCATGGAATCTCTGTACACTTAGCTGGAGATTAGAAGTTATCTTATTAGCTGATGGATCTGCAGATCTTGTCAATCAAGGTTTATTGCCGAAGGCGTTTGAGTCTGTTTGGGCCCAGCTAGCCTGACCTAGAGTTTACTTCCAATGTACTTCGGTTCTAGTTTGGTTATTGACGAGAGCCTATTTACAAGAGTGCAGAATGAGAGTACAAGGGGGAATGTTTTTAAACTGAGAGTAGGTTTAGGTCAGATATGAGGAAAACATTCTTTACTGTGAAGGTTGTGAGGCACTGGAACAGGTTGCCCAGAGAAGTTCTGAATGCCCCTCTCCTGGAAGTGCTCAAGGCCAGGCTGGATGGGGCTCTGAGTAGCCTGACCTAGTGGAAGACGTCCTTGCCCATGGCAGGGAGGTTGGAACAGATGATCTTTAAGGTGCCTTTAACCCAAACCATTCTATGATTCTCTGATTCTATGATATCATGCCTTAAAGCAAGCCACAGACACTGTATTACACCACTTCCAGCCAAAATGTCATTGACTAACTTGGTTAAGCACAGAGAGCTTAAGATCATAATTGAAATTTGGGGTTGTTTTTTTTCAGGCTCTGTTCTGTTCTAAAACAAAATTGTATTAAAGCACTTAACATTCCCTTCCATGCTGAAGGGAACCACCCTGTTCACTGCCTCCCTGTGTGGCTGCACTTCATGCTAAGCAAATTTGCTCTTCCTTGTTTGCTTTGGAAACTCATTGGCAGGAAGCCATCTCCAACTGTACAAGGCATCTGGAGCTCAGGCTTTGATTCAGTGAGTTTGTCTCACACTACTCTGGATGAAAAGGGCAGCTCAGTCAAGCAGGTATTTTCTTCTTCAGTTCCCAGTGCCATGGCAGCAGCCTCCTCCTCTTGTTCAAAACATGTAATTTAAAGGTGCACTTTCAGATTTCTATGAGGAATGCAAAGGGGGAGGCAGTTAAACTCACGTTTTTATCAAACTCCAGAAAAAAACTTAATGCAAAACACTCAAATAATGACATGCAGCAGCTGCACATTTTTTGGGTGATACTCTTAATTTTTCATTCAATCTCTAGTAACTGAATTAAAAGCAAAAATGCAAAGAATCTAGAAATCATGTTCTTTCAGAGCTTGCTACTATCTATTCTTTTCAGCCTGGTTTCTGAAGGAAAAAAAAAAAATCTGCACAATCTTGTTGTATTAGACTGTGCATCCCCTTGTTCCTTACCTCCACCACACTGCCCTCCAACACACTAATTCTCAAATAATTTAGTTATTGCAATCAAATTTGATATGAAGCAAACACAGCGACACTAAGACCCAACCAGTTTTTATGGGAGTAGCCTAACAAGTAGAGGGAGAGATTGTTAAAGACACGCTAATAATAAAGGAGAGGCCCCTGGCTTTAGCACAAGCCATCAATCACAGGAAATTGCACCTGATAAATATTATGAATAGCCCACCTGAGAGAAAAAAACTCAGATCACTGCTTCTACTTTATTAGACACCTGAGAATCCAGCCATGAGACACAACTCCTCTGGCGAAGCACACTTTGCTGCTCCTCCTGCTGCTAGAGCTGCTAGTTTGAAAACAAGCATTAAGAAAAATTCTCACTCCTTTCATCCATCCCTGTGACTTCTTTGACCTCACTGAATTCCAGCATCTGCACCTATCCTTCACACTTTCAGGCTCATTTCTTTACCTGATGCCAGCTGATAATGGTTAGGCGGGTAGCAAACCAGATAAGGCTCATTTCTTTCCCCAGCACTTACCATTTAATAAGGGACAAACCAGACAAAAAACGTTCAACAGAATCTATGTTCACAAGTTCTGCACTCAGATATCCCATGTAAAGAAAAAGTCCTATAGGTTTTTTATGGGTAGGTGGAGCCTTTCCCATTTAATAGTTTGGATTTTTTTACAGGATTTTTCTAAAATGAGCATGTCTTTCTGAGGACAATAATATAATTAAATGTTAAGGAAAGTATTTCCTTTTCCTTTAGCTTTCCCCCATACATTTTTCATTATTTCTGAGTACCTTACCTAAGACTTGTTTTGTTACTGTCTTCTATTCTCTTGCACATTCTTTGGCTGCTTTTCATGCCTGTTATTTACATTTTGACTTCAAACCAACCAATCTGTCTTGCTCTTAATTCCTGGGAAACTCCAGTGCCACAGCTAAGCTTCCCATGCAAAGATTTAATCTTTGGGCCTCAGGAGTACACCTACACTGGCAGTTCAGATCCAAAGTGTGCTTTTGGTGCTGATCTCCTGGCTATCTCCCCCAAACATGCTTTTCCTGTCACACCACTATGGCCTCTAATAGGCATCGAGACCACGGGACAAAGGTAGAATTAGTCCAAAGTAAAAATTCCCAGCAATGCATCCTGTGTGGGTGTCATTTCCTGAGGAAAAACTGTTTTGTTCTACAAATGCATTTTAACATAACCTCTTCCAGTGACAGTACACACCACTGGATGCAAGAGGAGAAATTGTCCTAGAATTTCCGAGGAGCATTTCTCTAATTGTAATACATCAATATTTATAACTAACCCAGGTATACCCTCAGTATATTTTCACTGTTCATTTGACTTGTTTACTGTACATGAGGGTGAGTTTGCTGCTGCCTGAGCCCATTTTGTGACTACATCACACACCAAGTTCAAGTTCATAAATAATAGTCAGATTTAAGATTAATCCTGCCGAATGGGATGCAGTCAGTCTGGGAGGGTTAAAGCTATATTGCCTCCAGGGAAAGAAAGGAAAATGCAGAGAAGTATTTCAAAACAGGTTACTTCTGCAGCTTGGGAATGTTAAAATGGCACCCTTGTTCCCTGTATCAAATTGATTGGCTGAAGAAAAGGTTGGGCTGGGTTTTGTAGTCTGCTTGATCTTGCAGCAACTTGGATGATCACACAAGCATCAAGTTACACAAAAAAAAATTGAAAAAAGACTCTCAGAGGCCAAGCTGTGATACCAGTACACTACTTTATCATTACACTTGTGATACATTAAAACCTTAACTCTCTTGGCTTCACTATTCCTGATTCTGACACTCACTGAACTACAGTGATAACTAAGTAAATAAAACAAATCTCAGTAATTTCTCTGGGTATTTTTGGGTGTGGTGTTTTTATTATTTGTCAGTGCGTGATATTTCTACATAATGATATTTATGAAGTTACAAGGCTGAAGACAAGATATGAAGAGACATCAGCATTCCTCAGTGCTACTGCATGGAAAAAAACCAAACCCCTAAAAGCACTTACTGTGGTTACTTTTCTGAGGTTTATTCTCTTTTATATGGAGCTAGAGTCTGTAAATAATAATTCAGAATATCAAATTAATGACATTGAAAGGAATTACAGAGGCAACTGGGTTACACATTCACCTAACCATATATGAGTTCCCCTTAAATGGCACTTTACATTTTTGCAAATTGAATTAGCCTCAATCTAGTAGTGTACATTAGCAGGAATTAAATACTGAACTAGTTCCAGAGAAGCGACATTCACCACATGCCCCCCAAGCCATTTTATTGATGAGCATGAAACAGTTTATGTAGGTTCAACAATAGCTGTGTATCTTTATTGAGATGAGTGAATTTTACACAAGAAATAAATCACAATTACAGCAAACATGAATTCTCATCATTATATGACCTCATCAGCCTGACCTCCCCAGGGGCCCATGAGGTTACCTCTGGGTTGCCACTGAGCTTCACATAATGTAAGACATGGGGAGGAAAAAGATTTTTATTCGTGGGTTCAATCACAATAGCACACAGCTATGGCATGTGAGCCAGGGAGATAGCTGCAGGACAGAAACACTCACCACAGGTCCTTCTCCCTGAAGCTGTGCATGCTCACTCTGGGGCTTATGACAGCTTGGCATAGAGTTGCCATAATTAGCTTGCACTGACAGAGTATATACTTTCTGTTGCAGCGTTTTGTTGTTGTTTGGTTGCTCTAGGGGTGGTTTTGAGTTTTGTTTGTTTGTTTTCCAGAAATTACCCATGTAATCTATGTTTACAATCCTTAGCATCCACCAAGAAGCATGGCAGGACAAGAAGAACACAGCAGCTGATCTACCCTCCTGCTTTTAACCTCTGGTCACATGCTCCCTATGACTATGTTCCAAAGTTTAAAAAGCAATAGTTTGATATGACAGTCAATGTACTGAAGTGAGTGTCTGCCTCCCAGTAGATGACAGCTATTAAGAGAAGGGTAGGGAATTTTTCCGTGCAAAAAGTCCCTTGGATATAATTAATGCTTCTTATATTGAAGCCCTCTGTCCCTCCATTCCCATTTATTTGTTTTGCATTGTTCTGGATTGTGAAGAGATGACCAGCACAAGGAAATACTTAAGCTGGGAAAAGAAAGTGCACAGTGAAAAGGGAGTTCCAATCAAGGTATTACCTGAACTGAAACTGGAAGGTAACAAGAAGCATCTGGCATTTAATGTAGCCATAGCAATTTCATAATTAAAGGAAGAACTGCTCCTGATGTAAATGTCAAGGCATTCTGGTCAACTTGTTCTAAATCGCAGACTGCTGCCAAGCTGGCAAAGCTATATGGACTTCAGTGATAACAAAACAGCATGTGCCAGCATCCACTCATTTTGGTAGAGTCTGACAGAAGTGGAGGTGCAGGCAGGAGAAATTACAGGCATGGTAGAAAAAAAGACAGATACTGATACAGAATACATATTTCTTCAACCCAGTCACCCCCTGCAAGACTACGAGAGCTTGAGGGCTTCCCAATGGTTTGTTCCTCGAATGGCACTTTTTCCTTCTAGTGTCTCAAATGTGGACATAAGATATTTGAATGAAGTAGGAATTCTAATAATGTCCCATCAGACCTGTCTTAAAACCTATGTGGTCAATACCCTGTTCTTTATGTAAAGGAATTCAACACAAGTTTGACAGCTTTTCCTCCCAAATTTCATTAATGGGAATCTGCTCCAAATGAGGCCATTCATGCTACACTGCCTCTTACATGGAAAGCTTTGAATTTTAAATGCTTTATTCTCGTTTGTATGCTTCCACATTGCAGCCAACATGTTTCACAAAGCCAGCTATATTCGTGCATTATCAAAGCAGATCTTGAGTGATGTATCAGAGGAAAAGTTAGCTTTGTCCACTCTTGTCAATGGATTAGATTTATACCTATCTCTTCATAGCATTTCTCTATAAATGTAGCCTTCTAATGTTTTTTTTCCCACTATCTTTGGACCACTGCTGGTGTACGTTTCTCTGTTCTCCCACTGCTGTTCAATGAATCACCAGTGAACAAGCTACCAGTACTACTTTGAAGCCAGAGGTCCATATGCACCCAAGAGGTGTAAAATAGAGAAAAAGCAGAACCACTTTGCCTTAAGTATCTGTAGTGGTTTCTCTGGACAACTGGGTGAGTTGTGATTCTCCCTGGATTTCTCCTGGGTTCTCAGCTGGCTCTTTTCTCTCCTGTCACTTTTTTTCTTATGTTTACAGGCGACAAACCATTGGTTTGCATTGGCCAGAAGTAGATTTGGTGTTGTATGAAACTGAAGCTCTGCTGCTCCATGTGCTGTCTCCAGACTAAATGCAGTACAAACACTGAGGAAAGCTATTTCATGGAGCTAAGGCAGCAGACAGATGATCCTTGATGATCCATCTTGTCCCCAGTGCTTGTCACCACCTCTCTGCTGAGGCTGGTTAGCAGAAGCACCAAGATCTTCCCTGATATATCAAGATAAAGGCAGCTGCTGCAGGGGGGCTCAGTTACATGACCAGGCTTCTGCTGAAGCTCACATGCACTGCTCAGCCATCTCGGTTTTGGGGCAGGTGACCTACATCAAAAGAACAGGGACAAGAGGCTGGGGAAGGAAGGAAGGAAGAAGCAGCACAAATGTCACAGATAAGTGTCATGTACGAACACCAGCACCCATGGGCTTCAGCAGTAACTGTGTTTTTGTCTTAAACTCTCAGGCTGGTGGTACTGAAATACAAACTGGTGGTACTGAAGAAGATTAAGAGCCCTTTGTGCAATATTCTGTTAAACTCATCCACAGTGAGAGGTGGTCCCCATGTCAGGTAACAGCTAAGGAGCTAATTAGGAAACAAAGTCAAGAACTGGTGGGACAGGAAGATGACCCAGTCTGGGTAGACCTGTCACTAGTGACAGAGCAAGGACATCCATCCTCAGAGAGATCCATAATGAAAACAAGGAAAAAACCTCTTATAAATTGTTCTACAATTGTTCTACAAAACCTTGTCCACTATGGTGTGTGGGAAGGATTAGGTTCAGAATGTGAAAGGCAGAGTACCCATTTCACCTACAGAGCAGGCACAGCTTAAAAGCAGATTTCTTGGAAATGTCCTTGACCAGAAGTATTCAACCACAACCCAAAAAAAACTCCCTTTCTTGGTGAATGCCATGCAATATCCTGCTGTCCTTGAGACAGCCAGGTTGCTTGCAAATCTTGATCTTGAATCTGGGGCAGCCAATAAATTGAACAAAGATTTCTCTTTTTTAATTGTGTATACATGTAACTCACCTGATCACTAAACTAATTTTTTAAAAATCACATGCATTTTTTTCAAGTGAAGGAAATACTTAAAAAGAAGAATCAGAAAATGAGGAAGTTTTATTATCAGATTTGCCAGTTGGATCTTAGAAAGATAAAAAAGCTGTACTTTCAATTCTAAATATAATGTCATTTTCTAATTCTATTCCAAATGCCATTTATGTTCACTCTTAGTTTTTGACAAAAAAACTGGAGCAAAACTTTAAATAGTTACCATACATACTATTCTCTACATTACTCATTTTCAAAATAATTATGTATTTATAGGGATTTATATCTAGCAGCAAATTCAACTATAACTTAGGAAATATTCATAAGCAGTCTTTTTGTACTAAAATACAGAATACAGGAACTAATCCTTAGAAGCCTACCAAAAGTATGCTGAATTGCCCAAACTTGCAAACAATGGAGTATTACTAGAAATGGAAACATTTTTTATTACTGAAATCTTTAAAAAGAACATTCTGCCACATGAGAAACAGGAAGAGAGGATGAATGAGCTGTGTAGCTGGACAGAGCGCACATCTATTCTGGATGGTTATTTTAAATGGGAAATGGACAATTTAGACTAATTTTTCCATGGTATAAATCTATTAGAATTAATGGTGTTTTGACTTCTTGTACAAAACTCAAATTTGCCCATATCTTTCAACGACAGATCCATTTAACTATGGTTTTTAAGGCTGTAAGCTGAGCTAGAAGCATTAGGAAGAATAGGTACAAGATGTCAGGGGCTTTTTCTTCTGAAAAGGAGGAACAAAGTGAACTCCATTTGAGTGCAAGAAAAACAGGAACCATAAGAAAGCAAAGGAGGCCAGATGCTTGCAGCCTTCAGAGAGAAGCAAACTGCCCATGGCTAGGGTGGAACTGATGAGGGTGAGTGAAGTGACCATGGTACATGGTAAGTAAAACAAGAGAGCTGGAAGGAAGAAAAGGAAGAGAAAAAAGACTGCTCAGGGAAGGCTGGATGTGTTCAGAGGTAGTAGCCATGCCTGCAGCCCTTGAGGACCAGGATGTCAGTGCAGCAGAGATGTATATCCAGGGAACATGGAAAGGCCCATCCACTTTGGAAAAAGGCCAAGTAGCTTCTAGCCCAGGCTGTGCTAGCTGAAATACAGAAATGGGTCTGCAAATGGGCAAATTCAAGGAAAGTTCTCTATTCAACACAATAGGGAGGATAAAGTAAGCATAATATGAATTCTTCCTTTCCTAAGATGAGGAAGAAAAATTACCCCAAAGCCAGATAAACAGTTACTGAATCTGAAACTTGCTGCACAATGGGTGCTGCTTTTGGGGTCTGCACCCACCTTCCTAACAGCAGAGCCAGGAGGGAGGACTCATAGAAAAGGTTTTGAACAAGTATCTTTCAGCTTGACTACAGGTCCTTCAATCTGTCATACTGTGACTGGCTGGTTTTGATGTTAATGATTCAGACATCTATAGGACTTTGTCCTACATTTTCAGCAGCTTTGTCCAGCCTGTCACAAAATTAAGAATTTGGGTTTGTAGCAGAAATATCTGTTGGTGTGGATGAGTATTTCATTTTTAGTAAAGGTATCAGAAGACCTTCAATTAATGAATCCTTCTGGAGCAGCCCTGCAACAGCCCCCCTCAGCTATCTGTTTGTTAGTGGGCAGTATTTCACAGAATCACAGAATGTTTGGGGTTAGAAGGGACCCCTGGAAATCATTTAGTCATTTGCTCCTTAGCAAAAGACCTACAGGCTCTGCAGAAATTCACTAGAGGCAACTAGAAACTCTGATGTTTCTTTCAAAATAATGTGCTAATAATTCTGACAGATTTTCCCAATTAACTAAAACTATTTCAGGGAACCCAGTGTTAAACTCGCATTTAGATAGTAGAAATGCCAGTTTTTTTCCATCTGCACATTTTTCTAGTCTTTTGAGGAAATGATGTCTGGAATAAGATAAGCACATTAATCATAGTGCTACTTACTCATTTTCCCTATATCTTTTCCTATGCACAGCTTCTCTCATAGGAAGCATGACCAGTGATAAAAGACAATTATAGCACAGCATTTATCCAAGGTAGTTTTTGGCTGCAATTTTGCTTCCAAACATATCATCTGCATTCAGACACCTAGCACTGTTTTAAAGTAAACAAAATGGTTCAAGACTATAGACCTTGTAAATGGCCGTAGATAGGTCTAAAGTATATTGTTTTTAAGAAGCTCCTTGCTCAGAATGAAAAATGACACTAGTTATTCAAGTGTGAGCCAAAATAAATCCATTTTAAAATGGTGATGTCTCTCACTGAATAAAAATTGAAAGACCATACTCTGACAACGGAGAACAGCCACCTACTTATGGCATGTCAGGACAGCAATAAGTGACTCACCCACCTACACTCCAAGGACACCAGGGCCTGATTGTCACAACACTGAATTTAGACAAACAGTTTTTCCTACTGCCCACAGTCTGTACAGCACTTACCACTTGCTCACTTTTCCAGGTCATCAATTCCTAAAATACCTCAAGGTGAAAACGAGTGGGAGTGACACTACACAAACACTTCCCTTTATTAGTAAGCCTGTACTAATATTTGCTTTAAAATCTGTTTGTTGATAAATGCTAATTAAATACCAGCTCAAAGCTTTATTTTGACCTTCTCCTGGGGTCTTTTGGACTCTAATTTTCAGGGTAAAAAATCTCACCTAAAGTTTTCTGTAAGGTGAATAAAACCACCACTAGAGGGGGAAAAAAAAATAGAGAGTTTTAAATAGTGGGAAGAAAGTGGAGAGAAACATCTGGAGCAGAGAGATGAGTTCCCAACTGTGCCACAATTTGTTGAGGACATGCAAATGAAGTATATGTGAAGTGGTTTTTTTGTGTGATGGTCAATGAGCTGCCAAGAATATTCTATTGGCAAAGAGATTCAAGGACTGGTTTGTCCTACAAAAGATCAGCAAGTGCTTCCTGAGCTTTCTTTATTCTTCATCTGCCAGGAGTTAGTGCGCTACCTGAGTATCACATGGATGTGAGAATTAGGGTAAAAGCTGTCTGCAGGTGAGAAAAATTGTTTCATTGTTAACTGTGTGGACAAAGAAAATTAGGTGAAGAAGAGAATATAAATGAAAGATATAAAATTCATGGGTTAAACAGAAGTGTGAAAGGACAAAAATTCAGACTCGGAGGTTACTTGTATAATAATCAATAAAATATGCCAGGGCCCAATCTCTGCAGACTATTAGGATAGTAGTATTCACTCTTGAAGAGGTAAACTGTCTCTTTCATAATCCCCTCCAAAATACCTCGTACACATTACGCTCCAAACCGTTGGCCAAACACTGCCTGAAAGACTGATAGGTGTCACTAACAAAACAATATTTGGGATCAAAAACTGAGCTAAAAATTAGGCATTCCAGGTGATTATGTGTGCATGGTTTATTTCTGTTTTGTTTTTAAGCATGGAGGAGTCAAGGAAGACAGAGTTCTGCAGGAGGGATTGCATCAGTCGAACTGAGTCACTTGATATTTACATAACATATTCTCATGTAAGTTCCCAGTTTCCCAGAAAAACCTCAAAGCTTCATGCACACCTGCTAAATGGTAGAATTTCAGGCTTGGCAGTCAGTGACTACTGTGTCATGACAACAGATGAACCCCCTTTATGAAGCACTCTTTACTCTCTGGGTTTTTAGATCCTCACTCAGATGTTAAATCCTCAGTATACCAGCACAAGTGTAACCCCTCAGGCTCACTCTGCATGCACAGCAGAACCAGAAGCTCCTCTGTCCCTCTGATAGGGACGAGACATTTTTCCATCCCAAATCAGCTCCCCTGTGGTGAATGGTTTCTTAGCACTGAAGCTGGAGGGTAATTCTTCAGCTCCAGTGACATTGCCTAAATTGCTGATCATTTCAGTATAAACAGGCACCAGCAGTGGAACTGCAGCTCGAGTCTGTGTGCTTCCTCTTGCCACTCTCTCCTGGCATTGACATACCTTTGGAAGCTAAAGAGGAATTTGGTGGTTTTCACTGGTTTTAGGCAGAGAACAAATAAGTGCTGTAGGATTTGAACCAGTTTGTTCTGTAAATGACAGGTGACAAAAATTAATAATCCTTAAGACCCCAAATACTCAGACTGTGTTACTATTTGAGAACATCAGTTTTCATACAAATATTAAAGCAGGAATTTAGAACTGATTGCATGAAAATAAGTTCCAACATCCCAAATAGTAGATGACAAATAAAAAAAAATCCAAATGTGCTAATTTTCTTCTGTACATTATGGTTGCTTAGGGAACAAAAAGATTCACTTTTATATGCCTTGCATTAGCAGTCTGATACAGAAATGTTTATATATAGGAAATAGGAAAACAATTTTCTAAGGGCAGGCAGGAGGTACCAGAAAGTGTGTGGAGAATGTGACAATATAGATCAGAGTACACAGAATAAATGGTGGTGAGGTGAAATTCAAAAACTTGGATAAGTTTGGGAGGAATGATACAG
Source organism: Hylia prasina (assembly GCA_013397195.1). NCBI lineage: Eukaryota > Metazoa > Chordata > Aves > Passeriformes > Sylviidae > Hylia > Hylia prasina. Next base: position 526,106 of record VYXD01012306.1, on the reverse strand, counting down.
GCCAAAGCAGGAGATGTGAGTGAGAAAGAGGGCGGAGAGCCAAGGCCATAGTATGAGTTTAGGAGATATTAACCTCTGAAGTGCAGAAAGCCAAATTTATGCCAAGTGCTGTATGAGGCAGGTTGGTGTTGATAGGCTACATTTGGGCACAGTGTTCATACTTCAGTTGCACATTAGACTGACAAAACTCCACTTCTGCTGATAGAGATTGTTGCAGACCTTTTGAGGAAAAAAAAAATCATCCTGTAAAAGAGCACTTTTGCTGATATGCCTTAATCCATACTAGGTGGTTCTGCTGGCACAGCTGTGCTGGCTGCAGATCACACTTCAGCACTCCCCTGATTGATGCACATACCTTGCAACAGTTTGTCATGCTGCTGGCCAAAGTCTGTGTTAGGAAAAAGGAAGTTAGAGGAGCAAGAAAAGAGGGTCAGAAAGCAGAAGAGCAGAGAGATTTTTATGTTGTAACCAAGCAGAGAGTGAGTAATGGTGGATAAGAAAGTCAACAAATCAAGAATAAACACTACTCACCAGGGTTTGTTGTTTTGTTTTGTTGGTTTTTTTAAGTCTGTTTTTCATTGTTGTGTTGTGTTAGCTATCTGGTGTTTTGTTGAAAGAGAATTACAAACTGTATCCTTTCTTAATAGGAAGACATAGTAGCCTGTAAACTTGAAAGGCAGCCTGTGGTTGTTGAATGCATCAACCTTTAAAAATCATGGGCTAGTCCTTCATTACACATAAAAAATGCTTTATTTTGATCAAAACATTGTGTTGCCATTGCAGTTCTCCTCCACCCTTTAAATTCATTATGCTGGCTGCTCTTCAGATTTCTCCTAACTACTGTGGATACACCACCCTTTCACTGGCATTCCTTCTGGTTTCCCACATCTTATTTATTTAAAACATTATCTCAAGTCCACTGCTTTTCTTGCAAGCAAGGCATACAGGAGCTTGAGTTGCAGTATGAAATAATAGCTTTTGCTTAATGAATGTAACTAAATTACTACAAGAAAGCAACGGTCTACAGAAATCTCTGATTACAGTATCATCACTACACACAGCAGATTACTACAGCTCTGCACTACATCAAAAGTCACCCTGTACACTTTGCAGAGATTGGTCCAGTGTGTGTTCTCACAGACTGTGTATGCATACAATGGGTGCATGTATGTGTGTTTATATTGTGCACATATGGTGGGTGGTGTATATTATATATATAGCCTATTTATGGTCACTCTCATTCGGGTAAGGATTAGTAGTGTTAACTGATAATACAAAAACATAATTAAATCCTGTTTAAATTAAGGCCAGCAGTGAAGAGTAAATAAAGAAAGGAAAGAAACATGGATCACTGGCACAGCTGACAAAGCAGAAGCAGCAATTTCCCAAGTCAACAAACCAGCACAGCACCATGTTATGGGGAACTGGTTGGAACTTTCAGCTTCTGGACAACAGGGTGGAAAGAATATCAGTTTTTTCCACCACTATGTGTTACGTCCAGATCAGAAGAAAGCCAGCACTAATCCTCTGTTTTTCCAAACACAGCAAAAGCTGGTTGATTATAAAAAGCCTCCCCTCCCATTTTAACATACTGTCTTATATACAAGTCCTATACAGTCTTAAATTTTACTGCATTAGTGAATGCTGAACTAGAAGTCATCTTTCAGCTGTTTCTGTGATATGCATTCCCTGATATAACTGATGCTTACCTACACTCTACTGTCATACAGCCTTGACTAGCTATTGCTTGCTACATCATAGAGAGGTCTACAGAACAGTCACTACAAACAGAGGATTACACCAGGAAAAACGACCCAAACAAACCACTAAAAACCAAATAATGAGTCTCTCTGAATCTTCATAGGTTTTTAATTTGTTGGGAAATTATAGAGAATTTGTCAGTTGGAACTGGTCTCTCCACCCACTTCAGTAGAAGTCAGAGCAGATCTATTCTAGCATTGCAGAATGACCTGGTAAAATAGTTGTTAAAAGCAAGTCTCCACTGAAGTTCATTAGTTTTGGTAGGCCAAAAGTATGAGTTATTCTTATGGTCAGTGGCATATAATTTAAACAGGGACAGTAAGTTTGACATACATCACAGTGCTCCTAAAGTATGTATCAGACAACTGTATGTTTGGATCTTGGCATTCAGCCATGAATTTGGACACAAGGATTAAAAGCAGGACTAGTCAGAACCTTGTGTTGCTCTATTACAAGTAATTTTCTACTCTGGACTATATTATTTTATAGATAGTCTGAACTAGTCCCAAAGCACTGCTTTACTTGAAATATTTTTCAGGATGTGAATTACTAAAATACTGCATTTGCCAGTTTCTCTGGTGATACTAGCAGACACATTAAGAAGCCTGCAAGCTTCCAGAGCAGCTAGAACAGCCCCAGCTACCAAGATGAGTGCTGCAGAGCCAGGGATCCCATAAATTAGGGCATCCCTTGCTGCCAGGGCAAGTGGAAAAGCAGACTAGGCAACCCCCCCCTTAAGCAGTATCACAAGACTCATGACAGATCCAGCAGGTACCGCTGAAAATGCTGCTTTAATTTCAGCAAAAGCTCTCCAGGCTACTAGATTTCCAACAAAGCAGTCAGACTCAATGAATCAGATTTTTTTCCAATCAGTTCTACTTACAGATGAGTTCCCCAAAGGCAGGAAAGTCACCCTTTCACTCTCCTGCTGTTGAGGTTTTTTCTTCCTTTTCTTTTTAAATCTCGTTGTTTACAGCCCATTTACACCATTTTCTACTAAGCCTGGCCATTCTGAGTCAGCTCTAGGCAAGAGACAATCAATCAGTGCTGCCCTAGACCTGCAGCAGGCTGAAAGCAGCACTTGCCTTCCCAGAAGGAGTAAGAGCCTGCAGCCACTTCTTTTCTCTGCATACCCGGGTATGCTGAGCTGAATGGAAGTCTTGTTTTGCCACGCAGTCACAAAATCCAGAGGCAAGTCTGACTCTAGTGACTAGCCAGCAAGAAAACGTTGGCTTGTACAACTTTCTTTTCAAGCAATCCTGACTAACAACCAAAAGTCAAAGAGCCCCAGCTTCCCTCCATTAATTCTCCGGTGAAGGCATAGCTAGCTCTCCACAGACAAATTCTTTTAAAAACTCATTCAAGCATCTTTAATTAGCTTTTTGGGGCAAGTTTTTAAAGAAATCTAGATATAGCAAAATGTAAGCATGATGAGTCATTAAATATCTCTTAATTTGAAGAGACACCCAATTTGGCATTCAGGAACAATATCCTGAAACAGTATTTTCCTTTTAGAGAGATGTGAAGTATGTTATGACTCCATGCATACAGGAAATCCCACAGCAGCTCCTGTACAAATAGAATCACTTCCAAGTCCTTGGTGTTAAAAATTACGAGGATTTTAAAAAGTCAAAGAATTGCTTTAAGAATCACAGTGTTTCCAAAAACATTAAGTATTTTCATATTTGTCTCTTTATTTTCTGCCTCTGGGGTTCCCACATCCAAGTTTTCTCCAACCATTTTTTTTTTTTGCCTTAGCAAGCTGAGATGGTTGCAAGATCCCATTAAGCAAGGATATTCAGATTTAAAAACAGCAAGAAATACTGTGAGACTCACCATGAAAAAGCAAGAGTTGGCAGCACCGCAGTAAGGATATTAGCTTTCATTTCCTCACAAACTGCAGTTTCTATAAATAGCATCTGTCTGCTTTTACTCCTGCAGTTAATTACATAGGTTTTCCTGCATTTCCTCTTCTTCAGTGTTGCTGTGTATGTTACTTGATGGACTGAAGCAATGCTTACGGATTTCCCCCTCTAAATGCCTTGGACATTAAAAAAAAAGTATTTCTGCGAGTGGGGAGGTTAAGTAGGTAAAGAGATGTCTCTGATTTCCCACTGCTTAAGGGGACAACTTGCCACTGTGTGTTATAATTTTTGGCTGGTGTGCCAGGCACAGCTGAGTGGCCACAGCATTCTTCCATGGCTGGCGTTTCTCCTGCACTCATCTTGTATTGTGAGTGCCCCATCCAGTTCAACCTTGTCTTTTACAGGGGAGTATTGGTTGTTCTGCTGTCGACTGGCTTGGGCAAGATATTAAGGAGCAAGTTTACTTTGCCTAGCTTTGCATACCATGAAGGAAACACCTTCCTCTGCACTAATCACTTATGACTTCTACAGTCAGTGGAAAATGAAGTGCGTTTTTGATCATGGGCTTCACTGATCCATTTACCTAATGACACATTTTGGGATGTTCTTGGTGTCCCAGAAGTAGCAGTCTTTCTCCACCAGCTGTGGCAGCACTTTTTCAGTTACTCAAGAAAACCAGAGGAAACTTCCAAACTTCCCAATCTGAAGGCTCTAAATGCTAATCAATGGCTCTGTATGGCTATTCCTTACATCTCAAATATTACCAGTTATTAAGCATTTGCAAAGTGGTATTTTTCACTACTACCATACCTACAAGCTAACTACAGATACCTGAATCCTCTGGATCTTTAATTTACAGCTGTCCTACACCTTGACTAGTTTTTTATCTAGTTTATTATACAGTACTCAGGAATCTGCCATTCCTGAGGTTTAACAGGCCAGTTGGCTCATTCGCCAGCGGTCTGCATGTGAACAGAATCATAGAATGGACACAGCTGTTCAGGTGGTGGAGGAAAGGACATGGCAGCCCTCTACTCTTTCAAGAGGCTTCTTTCCACACAAGACACCAATCAAAGGTATGCATTCCACAGTGTTGTAGCCTCCTTCCCCCTCCAGCCCCTTACACACCAGACAGCCTCTATGAATCCCCCCATCAGACTGAACAGCTGGGTGTGGTGGAGCAGATCCTTCAACATGTACCTGGCAGGATGCGAGATGCAGGTGCCCTTGGGGCATGGTAGATGGGAAAAACATTTCAGTAAAATGTATGCAGAATGTGAGAGGTAGCACTGCTCTTGCTTCCAAAACACAGCTGTTCCTCAATATCTTACCATTGCACTGAAAAGGTCCAGCAGGGCTGCTCAGGCCCTGAAAAAGATTGACTTCCCTTAGTGCTGCAACACTGAACATGCCTCTTTCTCAGATGGCTCTTGCTCTCCTCTTTACCTGTTGAGAAACAAAGGAGTGGGATTTCTCTGGATGCAGACAGAGTTGTGCTCAATGGCTCTATGTCCAGGTGGAGGTCAGTGATAGGTGGTGTCCCCAGGGCTCTGTCTTGGGACCAGGGTTCTTCAGTATCTTCATCCATTACATGGATAGTGAGATTGAGTCACCAAGGTGACATGAAGTTGAGTGGTACAGTTGACACGACTGAAGGAGGGGATGCCATCCTGAGGGACCTGGAAAACCTTGAGAAGTGGGCCCACAAGAACTTCTTGAGGCTCAACAAGACCTAGTGAAAGCTGCTGCATCAGGGTCAGAGCAATCCCAGAGATGAGGACAGACTGGGAGAACTTACTGAAAGCAGAAAACGACTTGGGAGTTCTGATGGAGGGAAAACTGGACATGACCTGTCAATATGCACCTGCAGCCCAGAAAGTCAACCACATTCTGGGCTGAACTAAAGGAGGTGGGGCCAGCAGGTCAAGGGAGGTGATTCTGCTCCTCTACTCCACTTGTGTGAGACCCCACCTGGAAGAAGACTATGTCCAGCTCTGGAGTGAGTCCTCAGCACAAGAAAGAAGTGGATCTGTTTGAATAGAACCAGAGGAGGGGAATGAAGAAAATCAGAGGCTGGAGCACCTCTTCTAAAAAGTCAGGATGAGACAGTTGGGGTTTGAAGCCTTTTTCTGGGGTCCCCAGGGTCAGCCTGACCCTGGTAGCCACAGGTATTCCTGGCTAGAGCGCACCTCAAGGCACCACTTACCCTAAGAATCCTGAGCTGTGTCCCAAGGCTTCTAGGCTGGCTAGGCAAGTGTGGTATCAGCTCTTGTGATATTCAGCTCTAGTGATATTCAGCTCTAGTGATATTCAGCTCAAGCTTGCCAGCCGCCAAGCAGACCAAGGAGAGAGGAGAAGCGCCATGTAGAGTTCCACTTTATTGCAGGCTCAGTGAAAGTTTTCCAGGGACGGCTTTCTTCTGCCTTCTGGGCAGGATTGAGGGGTTTTTATAGGGTATGAGGGTTTTGGAAATTGTCCAATAGTAAGGTCAGGGTAAAAGTAGCCAATAGTCTTACAAAGAGATAAGAGAGGGTCCGAGAGCAGGAGGTGGTTTCAACTAGGTCCGACTACCATGACTAAGCCTTTCTTTATCTCAGGCAGCCGACCTCCCGAGTGGCCTTACAGGCCTCTCAGCTGCAACAGGGGTTCATCAGTCTGGAGAAGAGAATGCTCTGGGGAGATCTCACTGGATTATTCCAGTACTTAGAGGGGTGCAGGGAGAAAAATGGGCAACTGAATAATTGAATCAATATGATTGAGCAGAAGCCGATTTATTGTTTACATTAAACCCTAGTTATAGATTCTAGCACTACTGTCCACACAGGTGTCTCTCAATTGGCTAAGCCACTTGGTCACGAGGCAGGCACACATCCTTCAGGACATCTAATTGATCAAGCGTCCATCATCATGTCCTGTGTCTTCTATCTAGGTTTTGCACTTTTTGTAGACAGGTTCTCAGGCTCTTTGTTCTAATTTTTAGTCCTGTTGTTGTCCCAGTAGCCCTGATGAATTCCTGAGAACTTTGAAAACAAGACTGCAGGTGGCTTGTTATCTACAAACAGTTTGGCTGGTACACAGAATGGCCTAAGGTATTCAGATACATTGCTACAGAGGGGGTTTATAAAAAAGAGGGACAGTGACTTTTTACATGGGCAGATATTGAAACAACATGGGGTAATGGTTTTAAACTAAAAAACAAGAGATTAGGTGTTATTGAGAAATTCTTTACTCAGAGGCACTGGGACAGGTTGCCCAGAGAAGCTGTGGATGCCCCATCCCTGGTAGGATGCTCAAGAGCAATTTGGATGGGGCCCTGAGCAACCTCTTCTTGTGGGTGGCATCCCTGCCCATGATAGTAAGATTAGAACTAGATGATCTTTAAGGTCCCTTCCAACCCAAGCCATTCTGTGAGACTGCTTGTGGTGTATATATACATAAACACACACACACACATATATATGCTTCTGTATGTGCATGTGCATGTGCGTGTCTGTGGGTATCCATCTATCTCCTGCAGACTAGAAGGAAATGAGGAATAATGCCATTTTGGCTGCTGTCTCACCTCATCAAATTCTGGCATTTTCAGCAGGCTGTTCACACTGAAAGCTTCTTGCCTTCTTTCAGCTTGTTCAAAACATGTATGCCTGTCCCCTTTACAGGAAGCCAGATGGGATACGTCTCATCTGCAAAGGGCAGAACAGATTTTGTCTGATGTGTGGTACCATGTCTCTACAGTTATTTTTATAGTTCTTAAAGTCCTAGATTCCAGCTAAGGCCTCTGGGTGGATCCATAATATAAAGCATGTTAATATTAAAATAAGTCCTCTGGACCAAAGGAGAATCACGAGTAATTTGACAGATGTTTCTGGCAATATCCAACATGGGAAATCTTTATTTTAGGATCATATAAATATTACAAAAGTGGCCTAGTAAATTAGACTATGTTAAAATTAAGTTTGCTGCACTTTCATATGATATGAAGAAGCTAATTGTTAAAATGGAATAATGGTAATGCCAAGCTTTCAAAAATCATGTCAAGTCAAAAACCAAATCAGGAATGTATATACAATCTTATCTCCATGTCTATGGTGTTTTCGTCCTTAGCAATCAGGTGGATGCCAATTTCCAACTGTTTCACACAACCATCAAGCTAAAGGCATTTTTTGGTTGATGTTATGATTCTTGCATACTGACAAAACCCCATGCCATAAAAAATAAGTTCAAATGTAATCAGGACTGATGATCCTGAGAAGAGGAATAAAACTGGTTATCTGATCTCTAAGCAACCAGCCTGTTCACATAACAGCTCAATAATGATTTCAATCTCTAACATGTGCGACATCTAAAAGACCAATTTGATACAGTATCTTGGGCCAGAAAATCCTTGAGTTCCTTCTAGCCTTAAAGGCAGGGTCATACCTTAAGGCTCAGCTTTTAGTGGCCCAGGTTATCAAAGAGCTCACTAGGCATAATATCAGCACAAGTGATGCTTAGAACATCTTTCCTTTTTCAGTTTTAGTCTTTGATCTGAAGAAAATGTGCGCAGTTGAAAAAAAGTCAGGCACTGGGAAAGGCTCTGGAGAGGGATTGAAATTCAAGAGATATTGGGCGTCAGAGGCTGGATTCAGGTTAATGGCAGGAGAAATAAGAGAGCAGATACCAAGCAAAATGCAGTGAGATGAAGGACACTCAGAAAAAGCCATGTGACAACAAAGGAAGAGCTCTGGACAGGAAGGAGACATCAATGGGTGAAGGGAGAAATTAAAGCACAGAGAAATCTGCAGATATCACCTGGGTTTAGTGCTTTGCTCCAACGACCCTGAAAAACAGTAGAGTGCACATTTTAGTTCAGTAAGAGTCCACATTTTAGTTCAGGTTATCCAGTAAGTCTAGTCTTTGACTCTTGGTCCCCCCGGCTTTTCAAAAGAATTTGCTTCTGTTTCTTGAGGGTGATACTTTGTAGAATCCATACATCATCCAGAGTGATTTAAAGCCAATTTCCTTTCACCTCCAGAAGACTCCGTAAAAAGAAGATGCAGGTGTACTGCAGTTGACAACAAAAGCAACATTCTTGTCCTTTTGTACTCAAAAGCTAGAGCCAGACTTGTGCATGTGTATTTTGCACCAGCTGAAAGCTGAATTTGCTACCTGCCTGCCTCTTATTTCCAACCTCACATACTTGGACTGTGTGGGCAGGGAGAAATCAGATATGAGTTTAGATACAAATATTCGTGCTCTCTCACCCTTTGTACACAGTTTTATTTGCAAATGGAAAGGAAGGACTAAATTTTTGGGAGTGTCTACATTGACAAAATTTTTGGCTAGAAAAGCCTAACAAAGACTACATTTTAAAGGCTTTTTAAAGTAAGGTTAACTCTTGTTTTTGTTTATCATGGATTATATTTTGTCAGGTTTTAGTATCCAGAAGTAGTATCGAGGTTTAATATCCAGAAATTTGAATTCCTCATGTGCACAGAAAGCAGAGAGGTGCCACATACTTTCCTCATGGCATTGCCTTGAAATACTTTAGCTTGCCTGTATCAGTTAAAAAGTAGTTTACTAGCAACAGAGAAAGTCCCAGTCAATGACACAAGAAGAGCTTTTTAGCTCTTGACCGGTGGGGTGTGGCATATGTTCTACTTTTTTTTAAAGTGAAACTTTCCAAGGTTGGCACTTAACTCTGCCAATACATACTCAAATACAAAGGCTTTAAACTGCTTTTAAATAAACAATTTAGCAAACAAATACATAATTCTTCAGAGGCTCCCACCCAACTATTTGTTATCTTTCTGCTGCTATATCTGTTTATAAAACTCAGCTCACGGGAATTACATAAAAATTTTCAGCTTCTGTTCAATATCTTAAAAGTTTCTCTCCTGTTACTCCTTTGCAGAAGAAATTCTGTTATTGTGAATCCTGAGCACTCCAAAACTATGCAAGTAAAACAGGTTTTAAAGTACAGCCCACTGACTTATAGACCATTTCTTATAATTGTGAGATTGTAACTGACAGTTTTGGGATATCTGGTGTCACAGGCTTGGCCAATACCACTAGGGGCAATTCATCGCAGGTTAGGCTCTCCAAACTTGCACAGGTGTTTTCCTTGAACAAGTAGCTTAAGGGGAATGTGAGAATTGCATTTTCTTACCTTGCCTTCAGCACTGTTTGAAAGTTTAATGCTACTACAGACCTAACCCTTAATTCACTTTCAGTTACTGAAAGTTTGCTGAATATGCAGTGCTAAAACCTGATCTAGACACCTTTTTTGATGATTACACACAGTTTTTATGTGGTGGAATCAGTGACTGAGCAACTGGCTTACTTCTCCTCCCAGCACAGGTTCTCACTACTCCACAACTCTGGTGTGTGCACCATCTTTCCACTCAGATGTGCTGTACTCAAGCCATTTGTGAGTCTCCTGGCATTTATAAAGATATGAACAGTTTATTCTAAGAGGTGATGTGCTTTGATGAGAGAAAGGAACAAACACTACTGTTGCTTCTCCTCTAATCTGTGTAAATAAGTTGGAGGGCTGTCTAGAGGAAAAATGATGCCTGAACACCTCCTGGAGGCCTGGGGTGAACCAGAGCCCCACAGAATAGTGGGTTGCAGAGGCTAGCAGGCCAGTGACAGAAAGTCCAGCAATTCACTTTTTAGAGTATCCACTGCTGCCTGCAAGGACTACTTGGATAGGTGAAGCTCAGTCTATGCGAATATTGCACAGTGATAAAACGTCCTCCTCATCCCATTTCAGCATTTCCAAAGAACAGAAAAAGGCTATATTCCAGCTTCCTCTTTAAGTTAATCCCAAGTGTAAGCAAACAAACAAACAAAACAAACAAAACAAACAAAACAAACAAAACAAACAAAACAAACAAAACAAACAAAAAGACCCACAGAAAACTGAAATTGTTAGGGATTTTTAAATTTGTCTTTTTCTCTCTCTCTTAACATTTTGTAATTTTCCCTTATCAACAAAGGAGCAGACTATGCAAAAAAAAAACCACCCCAAAAAACCCCAAACAAGCAAACAAAAACCCCCAAACAAAACAAACAAAAAAATAAACAGGCCCATTTTCCCTTTTTCCCTTGCACTAACTAAGACCTTACTCTTTCTATATTCCAAGAGCTGAGAAACCCAGGAAATCCGGGCTAAGTTTGAAGTACCATCAGATGAGTAGACAGTAGGATTGGTAAAGGGTTTGTGGCTTCACACAGTACCAGCATCAGGTAATGTGCTGCACTAGCACTCATGTAGTGTCTCAGGGCCTGAAAGGAGCTAATAATTAACTGGACGCTTCAAAGAGCAATTACAAACATACTGCAAATGAGAGAAGGGAGGATGAAAACACAGTAGCACATACAATCTGTGAGGCTTGGGTAATGGCTTTCACTTCTTGGTCTTCATGGAATTTGCCATGGCAGCATCTGAGTTGTGGGACTTGGTACTTTCCCAGAAAGTGCCCCCATCCTTTCCTGACCTGGTATCAAGACTAGATGTTTCCACTCTATGCCTGTCTTCCGTGACAGCAAGAAACATGCTGACAGGTATGAAGGGCTTGCTTTTGTACTCAGTATGATCCCACCTCAGGATATCACAGGATCAGGACCAAGGGTCCCACTATAAAATGCATCTGTGCTACACCTTAGACACAGCCTGGAGTGACCTGTGGCAGCTTTTCATGCTGCTTGAAGAATCCCATATCCAAAAGGTCTGCTCTTAAATCCTAACCTAAAGCGATGCTGTAAAGACTCATATCACACCTAGTAGCAATAATTTTTCTCTTATTATTTGTTCTTTAAATCTCTGCATTTATTTACTAGACTTGTTTGTGATTTTAGACTAAATCTTTCATTCTAAATTATCTTCTCTTCTGTATTTCTTGCCTATCCATCGTGACCCACAACTGTATCTTCCTCCAGAAAGCGCAGAGTGCAAAACCACAGAGCAAGGGATTGGCATTTCCCAGTCCTTGCTGGTAAGACCTACCCTACGACAAGGGAATAGAAAAATCCACAGAGAGGAACGTGCGTTACAGCACACCACAGCCAGGGCGTGTGCGGGGGTGGCAGTGCCTAATGCTTTCCATCGGAAACCTCATTTTTCTCCTTCCCACCTTGGGGCTGTCCCAGGCACCATGGCCGCCTTCAACAGAGCTGGCGTACCACAGACGTGAGGAGCCGGGAGATGTTGCGCTCTAAGTCGCAGGCACGGGGACGGGTATAAACGTGGCACACGGATTCAGGCAGAAAGTGCAGTGTTTCGCCGCGAGTCAGCTGGTAAAAACTCCCACCAGCTGCTGCCGGGGCACCGTGGATAAAGACCAGTGCGCAGTGCCGACGCTTCAGTGGGAGTTTTCTCCGCTCGAACCTCTTTCCCCGTCCCCACAAGTAACTCAAAGTCAAAAGCCGCCGATGAAGTGTCCCGCCGGGTCTGTACGCCGGGACGGGACGGCGCTCGGGGCAGGCTGTGCGCGGAAGGGCCGCTCCCGTTTCCCGCTCCCGCATCCCCCGCGCCCGGGACGGGGAGAGGCCCGCGGGAGGAGCGCTCGGCTCCCCGCCTGCCCACGTCCCCTCCCCGGCCAGGAGGAGGAGGAGAAAGCGGGAGAGGTCCCGGCAGAGTAGCTCGCAGCGGGTTCGAGAGAGCCCTCCTCCCCCCGCCCGCCCCCGGAGGGGAAGAGGAAAGGAGAGCCGTGGCGGGCGGCGCAGGATGATAACTTAGGGCCGTTCCTACCCGTGGGAGCTGCCCGCGCCGCCCGGGCGAGGACACCGGGGCGGCAGCGATGTCCCAGGGCACGGCAGGAGGAGAGGGAGCGCCCCAGGTGCTGCCGGAGGGGAAGGAGAGGCAGAGGAAGAGGAGGCGGAGGAAGAAGAAGGAGAGTAAGACGCGGCTGGTGCGCTCCAGCCTGCTGTTACCTGAGGCCGAGCCGGAGAAGTCCAAGAGGACGGTCCTGGCCTGCAACCGGCTCAAGACCACCAAGTACACGGCGTTGTCCTTCCTGCCCAAGAACCTCTTTGAGCAGTTCCACCGCCTGGCCAATGTCTACTTTGTGTTCATCGCCCTCCTCAACTTCGTGCCAGCCGTCAATGCCTTCCAGCCGGAGCTGGCCTTGGCCCCCGTGCTCTTCATCTTGGCGGTCACGGCCATCAAGGACCTCTGGGAGGATTACAGCCGCTACCGCTCCGACAAGGAGATCAACCACATGGAGTGCCTGGTGTACAGCAGGTGAGGCTGAGGGCAGGGGACGGCAGTGCCGTGGTGACAGACAGCACAGGGTTCTGCCAGGCACCAGGACTCAGGCCAGCGGAGATGAGGACGCAGGGCAGTCAGCAGGTCCTTTGTGGAGGGCTTTCGTTTCCACTTCAAGTGCAAAGAAACTTCCAGTAGTCCGTGGAACTGGTGTCTCCCAACTCTTAACTCAGAACTGCGGGAGTTCATACAGTCCTGTATCCGCAGGTGAAAGTGAATCCGCTCTGACCGGTGGGGTCCTGCAGTAAATCACTTTATGCAAACACTTCCAGTGTGTGCGGTAAATTACACTCGTGCATAGTTTCAGGCATTAATTTCATTATAATAATATGAGAACTTGTGCAATCTGCTATTAAATCTTCAATGAGTGAAGGAAGGATAGAGGCCTGAGGCTTCTGAATTTCAGTTAGGTGTGTAAGGTTTCATGATGTGAAATTAGCGAGCCAAAACTTTGCCTTTCTGAAGTTTTTCCATTGAACATTTACTTTTAAGCGAATGTTTTCTATTTATCATCTCAAGTGTCATCATTCCCTGTGACTGCTATTTCCCAGTGCTTGTGATGAAGGATTAGGTCATTTATGTCTCTCAGAATTAGTTTTTCTAATGATCTGGGCAATACATTTAGAGCAGTGCCTTGGTATTTTGTATATAAGACTGAAATGACTTTTGTATCAACATTTATGTGCTTAGAAGCCAGCTTTACAAAATTTTTGTTTTGCTTTCCTCCTGCCAGTCATCTCCGAGTAGTATAAGGCTAAGGTTTCCTGGGGAATAAGAGAAGAATATATTTTCTGAGAAAACAGGTTTTAGTTTCATTTCTGATGCTTCTAAGTCTAAAAGAAATGAAACACGTGCCAAGAAACTTACACTCTGATTCCACAGACTGCCTGGGAGGGTCTTCTGGGCTGACGTAAGCACGACACAGAGCAACTCTCCTATTGCAAGAAAGGCATGAGAAAAAAAATACACTGAAAAAGAACTCGGAAAAGGCTGCATTTCCAACATCAGCAGACTCAGCTTGTTATTTTGCAAATTGATATAGTGTAAGAAATCTCACCCAGGGATATTCCTCCACGAGTAGATATACATGTATTAAAACATAAGTAAAATGGCCTTATTTCTGTAAACTAAAGCAAAAATGACCCAGTCAAGTCACACACATAGTTACTGCTAACGTGTGGCTGTGTGTAGTGCCTTACTTGCCTGTAGAACTCTGAACACTTCTGGTGTTGAGGAAGGTGGATCACAGGAGGTCTTGTAAGGGGCTATTCATGCAGAAAGTAAAGCATGGTTTGGTTAATCTAACCTTTTCCAAACAAAATCAGTTTAGAAATGAGCTCTTGTGTCTCCTAGGTTGAAAAGCACTAAGTGCCCAGTGCGGAAGATGTTCAAAATGTTAACAAATGCCAGTATTGGGATATTAATTCTGGAATGTTTTTCCCCCAGCAGTTTTCCATATCCCTCTCTGCTGCCAAAAACATAGACGTGACTATGAGAAAAGATGTACCTTTGATGTTAATATCACTTGTGGTCTTTTGTGAGTCCCAGCTAAGTGGGACTACCCTTTGTCATGCTTGTGCTTTTGCAGAGTAAATCAGAATTGTTTCCTTTTACTGCAGAGTTTAGATTGCTGCTGAGTGAGACTTACACAGATTAATTTGGGAGTGGTTTTCCTTTGCATTGGCATCAAAGGCACATGTCGGCCAAATCCCTGTGGGGCAGCAAACATGGAAGTGTGACATCTCTGTCACCTATTCAGACAGAGCTTTCTGGCTGGATGCAGAGCTGAACTGTCTGTGCTTACAGCCCGCAACAGAAGCGTGGTCCCCAGCAGCAGCTCAGCTATTTTCACCTTCCAGCAGTCCCTAGGGAAAGCCTCCCTCCCACAATTAAAAAATACAGTCAAAACATGCGGTTAAAGTAATTTGCTCACGTTTTTAATCTGCCCACTTTTTCTTCTTTTGTAGCTTTTTTTAAACTTCTCCAAGTCACCTTTTTAAACACCCTCCAGCTCCAGTGAGCGAGATAGGACTAGAAACTTGCTACTTCTGCAGATAGAAGCTAAGATTCTTGCTAACTCCAGTGACCGGTTACCAAGAACGAGATTTTTATCAAGGTCATTGAAGTTGCTGGGCGTGAGTTCAGAAAAGTGTTTTCTTAGAGAGGTGTCAAGCCAGGAGAAACACAAGGGATTGATCCTGACTTTTACTTTGTTTCCTTAGTCTCTTTGTTTCTGGAGAAACGTTGGAGCATGTCACATAAGGAAGCAATAAATGACAGCTTTCTCCTTACATGGATTTAATGCTGATCCCTTATCAGTTTTACTACCTTTTGAGCAAACCAGGCTGTCTCTCCCTCCCCCTACTTGCCACTTCCTTGTGGTCGCGGCAGGATTTGGTGCAAATGCAATCCTCGATAGAAATGTTGCTGTAGGTTAATGAACGTTGCTGTAGTTTAATGAACATTGCTGCAGTCCCGTGTTCCACTAGGACTGTCAGGGAGCAGTAACTCCTGTCTTGCTAGTCACTTGTTCATAACTTGGAAAGAGGCCTTCTGCAAGATGGGATGTATCTGAGTTCCAGGACTCTGTGCTGTGATGGGCTCCCTTTCCTGCCAGCCTTCCACACAGCTGCTAGAGCCACCTCAGACTTCAGCGTTCAAACACACTACAGCAAAATAACATTGAATTATAAGTCAGCAAATGGAGATATGGACTTTGCTTCAGTAGTAGAGAAAAGCCCTCTGTCTCATGTTCTGTGCTGTTTAGTGACCACGTAAAGATTTGGGTTGGATACATGACAGTGTTCTGTGATGTATCCTTTTTATGTACAATCCATACATGCTTTCCTGGCTGCTGAAATACCTGTCCTCTATTAGATACAAGCAGCATTTAGTGGTGCAAAAGCTCCAGGACAGAGAGAATGCAGGGGTAGGCAGAGCCTAGCGGGGCTCATCAGGAGGAGGTTCTGCACAACTCCTGCAGTGTCCACTGCCCGGTACTCTGGCACAGCCTACGCAGGCAGATCATGTCAAGAACTGGTCTGGGGGAAATACTGTTCTCCTGCTATGCTGACTGTTTGACAGCCTGGCCTTCTTCCTGCCTGCCCAGTGGACTCAGGTGACCCATTCTCATACAGCCACAGCAGAATCAATGCCTCCGTGGCTCAGAGTTGGCAACACTTATGAGACAACAAAACAGCAAAGGATGATGCAGCCTAAAGTAAGAAGTTGAAGAGAGATGCAGCTTGTTTTGACAGAAAGAAAACAGTTTTCATTTAGAAATCCTCAATGTTGTGGAGAGTGGAAAGTACCTCAGAAGATTATTGCTTTATAGAGTCAGATGGAAAGGGACGAGACCTGATTCTTTGAATAAATTGAAAGAGGCTGTTGAGTTTGAATTGGCAGCTTATGTTGAGGAGTGAAACACACAGGAGAATTGCAGACTTGTGTTGCTCTGTGATGGACTTTGCAGGTCTGTCTGTAAGAGCAGGCAGTGTCTTGAGGAAGATTTCTTAGCCAAGAGGCGCTACTAGGGCCTCTCTCCAGAGGCCTTTAGGGCACCTCTCTCATTTGGCAATACAGAGGAAATGAGGCACTTACTTTAGGAGGACGGCTTCACAGGTCACCTAGAATTTCAATTCTGTACAGGTGCTTAAGCTAGGAATGCTGGATGACAGCCAAAACTCTTAGTTGATTTAAATGAAGTTACAAAGGCATTAGAGCCTAGCCTGCAGAAAATTGTTTTTGCAAACCTGTGATTACCTTAGTCTCCTCTCTGTGTTCCTCTTCCTCATTTCTGTCACACAGGGATTGAGACTGGAGATTACAAATCTGCAATCCTAACAGTGAAATCTGTGTTACTATCTTGGACTTGGGAGGATGGAAGGGTGACTTTTTTCTTTGCAGTTACTGTCCTCCAGTGCTCACCAGCTCTCATTGGAGTTGTGGATGGCACATATAAACAGCTGTTGTTAAATATAAATATTTGATAGAACTAAATTTGTTACAGGGCAGAAGCTTTGATTTCAGTGTGCTGTTACAATATATGGTATATGTTTACATGACATGTAAATAGAAGATGAATAGTGATAACTACAATCACAACAAATAATGGCACTTGTCCATCAGGGAATTACATTTTATTGCTCTGTCAGGGCTGTGCTGGTGAAATAACCTCTGCTAACATTTTCCTAGGAGCTCTATGTTCAAAACCAAAGGGCTTTACTTCTTAAATCTACCCTCTAACTCTTGCTGTGTCCAAGAGTATTGCTAAAGAGTGTAATGTCTGTGCATACTGATCAGAGAGTGATAACTGCTTCTTGTGTCAACCTGCGACTTAGAAATTCCATGACAAATTGCAATTTATGACCGGATACTTGTCACCCCTGAGGTGTGGAAAATGTTTAATGGGGCATTCAGACAGCTATCAAAGCAGGCTGTGTTACATTAAATGTTAATTTCTTTCTGCAAAACTGAAGGGGCGGAGAAAAGAGAGTTTGATGTGGGCAACAGTTCCTATAATTCCAAGAATGCGCTCCCTTCTTGCCTTTGTCAACCAACCTGTGAAAGCAATTCCAGCCTTGGAGGAGAAAGATATATCAGTATTACCAAATCCTCAGAAAGGCACAGTAGATCCCACTCATGGCCTCAAAAATGCCCAGATGATGACTTGCTTGCGACCACTTCATTTCTTAGGTGCCTTATTTTGTTGGCAACACCAGTCTTTGAGAAATTAGGTTGTATCTCCCACTGCTATCAAGAGCAGATTCTTGTCCCAAAACGTGCTGGCAGGTAAGACATTTCTCACTAGAAGAAACAAGTTTGTCCCCTTTCCAGATCACAAATGTCACTAGATGCGATTCAAAAGGAAACTACCTGGGATTACTCAGTTTCCTCTGTGAGTGAATTTGGTGCACAAAAAGCTGAAAGCAGGAAGTAGTGGTCTGAATCTGTTGGTGAAGTCAGTGTTCCTTCCCTGAGTTTCAGAAAGATGCATCTCTGTGCAGCTTACTGTCTCTTTGTCCTTCAGTTTGAGCCAGGATGGCAGTGAGTAAACTCAGTGAGCAACGTAGTACAGGCTCCTCCATTAGGAGGATAGGGAGCAGTTTTATTCTGCAGAAGAGTTTATCCAAGCAGCAAGGGATGTCTGTGCTAATCTTCTGAGATGTAGCCAGCTGCAATATACAGGAGAACCCATCTCTCTGTCCAACTGTATGTATGCAGTTTATTTGCTATTCAGTGTAGGGTAAATTTTCTAAGTGCCTGAGCTTCTTTACTGGAAAAGAAAAATGCTTGACTCCTGTTACTAAGCTCTTTCATTTGTATTAGATGTCATGAGAGCTGTTGTAGGCTGTTTCACATGCCTCTGGCTGACTGCCAAAGAAGATGCCGTTAAATCTCCACTGAAAGACCTGGTGATGTCCCCAAATCAAGTTTTGCTTTTACACACTGCCCTCCAGAGAGACAGCATAATCTCTTGTGCTAAGCAGACCACAGCCCAGAATTATTGGTGGCCGCCTTGTGTGCAGATCTCCTTCCCATTGTGTGTCTTTATTAACTTGAGACCATGATTATTAGAGGTGGCCAAAAGAATAACAGCTCTATTTGTTTCTGTCAGAGTGCATTTCCAAAGAAAATACACAAGAGAAAAGAATTGCATCTATTGTTCAACTCTGCCTGGTATTGTAATTCCACCTTCCATGTGTCACGTATACAGCAGAACTGAAAACCAGAATTGAAACCCGTGACAGCCATGAAAAAATCAATATTTATGGAACTGCTTACTAGCTAGCATGGCATAATTTAGTCAGGACATTACTCTCACAAGCACATCAGTCCTCCAGAAGGGTGGAGGGTCCCTATCACTGGGCAGGACTTTCACAGGTACCTCCAGGCTTACACAACCCTCAGGGATGGGCAGGTTGCTTACCTTGACAGAGCACCAGGAGAAGTCCAGGTGCCACATCTCCCTGCTGTGTAACCCAGCATGCTTCCAGTTTGTGGGATAGTTACTCTGTGCCAGAGCAGTCTCAGGGGTACCTCTCCTCTTACCCTGCAGCAGCAGGCCTTTTGGGAATGTGGTGCTTTTGTGTATGGACACAGTAAGGTCAGTGCAACTGGGAAGCCAAATCTTCAGCTTCAGGATTACACCCAGTTTGCAGGGTTTATGCTGTGCAGGCTTGGTTTTAGCAATTGCATATATTGAAAGCAATTAAGTTCATGAAAAGCAGAACAATTTGTTTCACTTCACATAGTTGTGGAGGTGAACCAGTTTCCATGGCTTACCTTCAGCCTTAGTGTTCTCACTTTGAGAGTTGTCACTAATGCAGCTGTGGAAGCAGCCAGTCATGTTTGTACCCAGAAGAGATCCACAGCAGAAACTTGATTTGTACCCGCCAGCATTTCCTCACTTTGTCACACCAGAATGTGGAAGCAAGACAGATTCTCCATGCACTGGGCCAGAAAGAGTGAATTTCAGTGAATGGCATAAAGTGAGGAGCCTGCTAAAAGCCAGGGCACTTGCCTCTCCTGGGTAAATTTGTGTAGTTATGGGCAGCAGCTTCCTCTGTTGCACATCAAGCACAAAAGTTGACTCCCTGCCAAAATTCAGCCGCAATGCATCCTTGTGAAAGATGCTAGCTTATAATGCAAAGGAGGAGTTTGAATAGCCCTAATATTGAGATCAACTGAGAAAATGTACATTTCCAAATGTATCTTTGATTCTGAAAAATTAGATAAAGCAAACCTCAGATTTAGTTGGAGATGACCTGCATGTTTCTGAGCAAATTGGTTTAATCTTTGCTGTGTGTACAGGAAGTGGGAGTGAGGGACCTTCAAAGTAAGAGCTTACAGTGCCTGTCAGATGTAAGATGTAATATCTTTCTCTTTTTTACTCTGTCAAGGATACAGATACACAGTCTATCCACAACAGGTTAGCTACCCAACTAATAGGGTGTTCTGTCCTGTGGGTTGTGGGGGATAATCTAACCCCTTGGAGCTGGCGAACTACGGTCTAGTTCTTTGCTCCAACAGGAGCAATATCTTAACTGTTTCAGAACAGTTGCAGGTTCATCTTTGCCATGGTCAGCCTACATCCTTCAGGCCACATTGGTTAAAGGACAGTCCTGAACTGGCAAGGCGTGCGTTTTCAAGGGTGGGAAACATCTTCTATCTGCAGTGCTGTTTTGTTACAGTTTTATTCTTGTCTGACCACAATTTCTCAAGAGTGACAAGTAGGCCACTGTCTTCAGTTCAGTGGCCAACATTTGCATCATGCCTAGTCATTTCATAAACCCAGACTCTGCTGGAGATTCATTTTAACAGGCATGGTGGTCACTTGTTTTGTTTTTATGTTCTGGTTGTCTGGTAAATGCTGACTTACTTCAAGGAAGAGTTTAACTCCTTGACTGACAACTGACTTCAGTTCTTGTATGTCTGTGCTGCTACATCAACACTGAGGGTGTGAATACTATTGCAGAATATTTGGTATTTCTGTATTTTCCAGGGAGGTTTTAGTTTTGACTTTTTAAATAAAAAGTCCACTATGAAGTGACAGCTTTTGTAAGCAGAGGTCTTTTATCTTATGCTTCCTGGGCTTTTTCTGAGTCTCACAGCCATATACCTATATCTTCAGCTCCTGTCTTGTTCACCTTCCCACCTTTCAGTAGCAACCTGAATATGCCTGTTTTGGCCATGTTAGCTGATTTTGTGTGTTCACTAGCAAGTCAATGGGAAAGTTGTTGTGAAATATCCCAAAACACTGACGCCAGGAAGGTCAGAACAGCAGTCACCTTAATAATCTTGGAGTATCTTCTCAGTATCTAGACATGGAATAAGATGCCTCAGAAAATTTGCCAGTGAACAAAAGTTTTAGCAGGTAGATAAGCAGCCAAACCCTTAGATATGCAGAAGGTTCATTAACTATGTTAGAAAGATGTAATCTATTTTGGGTGAAAGTAGATTATAAGAAATCAAGTATAATCCCCCTAAGTTTGATCCCACAGTTGCAGTGCATTATTTTTCCGTGGGCCTACACCTACATTTGGAGGTTTGGATGGTTCTTGTATTTTCTTTTTCTCCCTTTTCAGGATTCCCGTGTTCTCATTGTCAGCTTCTCCTTGCTATACTTTCTTCTCTCTGTTGTATAACTGCAGAGCTGTGAAACTAAAGCTTGATCTTACACCATTTACCAGAATACAGACATATATTGGTTTTATCCACATGTTTGAGAGCATGTAGATCATCCTTCCTTCACTGTCCTAGGTTCCAGTTTTATCAGAGAAGGTTAGACTGGGATACCTATCTCCCCACAGAGCCGCTGATTTGCATCTTGACTCTTCTGCAAATTCCAGTAGTTGCTTTCCCTGTAAAGAGTAGTGAGGCAGTGATTGTAGGTCCCTTGCAAGAAGACCTCTTAAGTGCTGATTAGGTTCTCTCTGATCTGACAAGGATGTTTCCTAAAGAAATTTGTAATATTCTTTCTGGAACATGAGGTGAGTTTTATTTCACGTGTCTTTTAGCTAAAAGGTACATACCCAGTCTGACCAAATCATTTACACTTGTGCCAAAATGAGTGGAGAGCATTGAATGGTTTGGGGGAAGAAGGGGAAATCTTTCCAGCTTATTTGAGACACTTACTTTAAGTAAGTTTGAATCAAGAGCGATGATACAGGTGAAGCTGAACTAGATGGTTATTTACACAGCTAAGTCGAGATGAGATGAATCCCATTAGTTAACTTAGAGGGGATAGATTTTACTTCCAGTCAATTAGTACTCCATATGATTTTTTTAATTTGAGTAAGTAGCTTATCCTGCTCAATATACTGAATGATTTATTTAAGAACTATTATTTAAGAGTCACATATATGAGTACATCCACCTGTCAGTGAAGGGGATAACCTAGTACCCACTGTTTCATCTCCTGCCACATTCTGCCTTCAGCAATAGCCATTAACTTATTGTTTATACTCATGAAATGTATTTATATCATCTATTGCAGCATTGAGAAACAATATAAGAGATTAGTTGTTGTCAATGAATAATTTTCTTCTCTGAATTACTGATTACATTTGCATTCTTTGGAGTTTTCCAGACTCCTCATAATGTAGGGAATCTTGGTATTTTGGGGATCTTATTTTTTCTTTTGCAGCTTTTGGAGGTGGGTGTTGAAGCATAAGGTAAGAAGTTCCTCATTCTTTCTTCTGTTTGTCTGGATGTACCTAAATTTTAGGTCAACTAAAACCACTTTGCAAGCTGTATGTCTGAAATGCAGAGGGCGGTTGTGTGTTTGACATAATCATGCATGTTACAAGAATGAAAGTGGGGCTTCACTGTCGGTGTCTCATAAATATCAGATAGGGCTTCTGGATTTTGGCCAGTAGGTTCAGATGTTCAGACTTGCAGGTAATACTGTGAGGTGATCAGGGATTGAATCAGAGGGATCAATGGCAAAATTATTCTGCTAATTTTGAGTACTGCTTATTTACCTGTGGTTACAAATTTCTGTGCTGGAATTTTACTGTCCATCCATATGGAAGCACAGGCTCTTGCAGATATTCCATGTAGCCATATAAGAGGTGCAGCATCATAAGACATTATGCCTCTGTTTGCTATCTTTAGAGTCCTGAAATCTGTTCATCTAATAGTTCATCATTTGACACTCTGCTCTTCCTGATCTTTTAGGCTCAAATGTACTGAATCCTGTCAGGTTTTTCTTACGCATATCTCTCATTTATTTTCAGTGTAGTTCCCGGCATGTCTGCTTTTTGTGGATCCTGGCAGTGTGTGGAAGCTCCTCTTACTGTCAGATCCTGTGGGAGCTTTCTTAAGTTCAGGCTCAACAGTAAAGGTGTACCACAGCTGAGCGAACCATCAGTCTAGTAGTGCTGATGTTTAATCTGCTACACCCATGTTCCAAGAGTCCAGTTTAAAGTCTGTAATAGTCTTTTATGGACTGAACAATCCATGATATATCTTCAATTTCAGAAATAGCACAGTGGGCTGATATCTGCCAGCTCATGCCACAAAAGTGTGCGTGAGACCAGTAGGAGCCATCTGCAAAGAGCCATTGCAGTATAGGACCCCCAGACTGACAGTGTATCTCTGCATGTAGAGCTAATGAAGCTAGCACTGAAAGGTAGTCTAGGTTGGAAACCCAACAACCAGTGGAGTTTTTTGTATTTGCAAAGTGTTTGGTTGTTAATGTGGTTTATATTTTGTTGGTTTAGTGTGTGTGTGTATTTGTTTTTTCTTCCAGTTAATAAAAAGGTAGAAATAATCATTTAATACCCCAGTTTCAAAACTGTTGAAGAATCAGTCTCATCTTTACCAATTTCACTAAGGGTAAAACTAATGAGAAAACCTATGTCCAAAATACTTCCTTTTAAACAGCAGTAAAATAATAATAATAAAAAAATAATTAGCATGATTAATAGTGTTTTTGAAGAGACATACAGTCTCTAACTTTTAAAACCTTTGTTCTGCATTTAAGTGTAAGATTTCTCTAAAATTCCCTATGGTTATTCTAAGTTCAATCCTCTTTGGAATGCGGGGAGCAGAAAAGGGGGAGAGTTCCTGAGTTTATTTTCAATGGCATTTGGTTTGGCTCGGAGGATTTTTATAATGCTAATTTGGTCCTTCCATATTAATTCATGTTCTTCCTCTGCTGCTCCTAAATTGGAAACTTTCCATTTTACGTCTGGCAGTCTTGTCCTCAGTTGTTTAACCTTTATGCTTTATCACTAGAAATAGCTGTTTTGTGCATGGAATCCAGCCTCTTAGTCATAATAACATTCCCTTCAGCAGTCCTATCTGACAACTTCTAGAAAGGTTTTCAAGTTTGAGTGGGGTTTTTTTGTTTTGTTTTTTAACGACTATTTGCATTTGCAGAAAGCACGCCTGAGTTGACGCTGCTGCACCCTACCAAAATTTTTTAAACAAAAAAACTACAAGGCATATTCTTTACCACTGGTAGAAGTATTGAAAGACAACCAGATGTAGACACAGAAGTGGTTAAGACCTGTAATGCATCATCCCCACTGGTTGAGCAGTATTAGATGCAAACCTGATTGCTGAGCATTTGGGAGCACAGTTCTTATTTTTCCAGTTACTGAACATACATCCCAGATGCCCAAGACATCTTTGGGATGTGTCCTCACTGATGTCTAACTCCTTTCTGACCTGTTCTTGTAACTCACGAGTTCCAGTTAGATTCCACAGCAGTTCATTCCACTGAGAGCATAAGCATAGACAATATGAAAATGCAGTCTGTGAAGAAGAGATTCCCAGTCAGTGTTTTCTGTAACTTTTATTACTGTGCTACACACCTGTACATGGTTAATGGGAGCTCTAAGGTGGTATGCAATATACACCAGGTATTTAGAAAGCTTAATCTTTGCATCTCTTTGCCAAGTTTAACTCAAGTAAGAGGCAAAACCCAGAAAAAGAGGCTTATTTAGTTTTTTTTAAGTGTCACTTCCTATGCAGTTGGTTACATGAATGCCAGCTCTCAAAACTCTCAGCTGTGAGAGGTGTGTTAATGCAGCACACATTCAGCAGGAATCAGAGTGGTCCCAGCTGGTGTATCTCAACACCCTCAGAGCCCCATGCAGAGGTGCTTGCTGCTCTGGAAGCAATTTGGGTCATTACTGCTGTCCTGTCTCTTAGCTGGGTTTGTCAGCTCAAACACGGCCAAGTTCACATGACTAACATTTTCTCTGTGTGGATGGGGCACAGCTGGTGGGGGCAACCCTGCACCTTCCTCTAATTTATTGTCCTTAGACTGATAAAACCCTGTAAGAAAAAAATGTTCAGTGAATGCATATACAAATTACATGACTGTGCATAATTTGGGGGAGTTATTTCAATTTAACTGTGACCAAATGGGTATAGTAAACCATGATTCTGCCAGTTAAAGCAGCACTGTTTCCTTATTAACTTTGGATCAGAAAGTAAATTTTATGAAATAAGATTCTGTCAAATACTCCTTTTCTAAGACACATACACATAATAGGTGTGATTTACTACATCAGCACATATCAAATTATCAGGAGACTGATTATTAAGGGTTGCAAAGCAAAAGAAACAAGCTGGATATAAGATTAAGATATTTAAGTGAAGCAGATGTAAGCAAGTGCTACTGCAAGTTGTTATCCTTGTATCATATTTCTGCCATCTGAATTCATTTTTACTGAGAACTTAAGTGGAAATCCTGCTATTAAATTCCTAGGAAGGGAACAGGTCATTCTTAGGAATTTTACAAAGCTTCAGAAAAGTAGCCTGTATGTGTTACAGCAACATAGGCAGTTCATATTCCAGAGTGATGTTTACCCTGCAAGAAGTCTGGAGGAGAACTCCATTTAAGCCATGAGTTTTCACCTGGCTTTCGGAAATAAGACTTTTTGCAAGTCAGACCTTCCTTGTGATTTACAGGATCACCTCCCATGGCCTTACACATCACTGGTTTTCATACTTGACGTCTCTGTGCATCTGTCTCTGGTGTAAGGGCAGCCCCTGGTGATTTGTGTGAGGAATTCAGAGGCACAGTCATTCTACCCTGCAGGGTCTGCATGGGTGCTGCAGCAGGCTGCTGTGTTGGTGTGGGCACAGCCCTGCACAGAATGCCTCTGATGAGCATCTCTGAGCTGCTCAGTAATTGACAGCCAGCGTGAGGCACGTAACACCTTGGCACAGTCACACTGCATGGAGAGGAAAGCTCGCGGTACAGCGCTTGGTTCAAAAGTCTCCAACTCGAGTTTCAAGATTATTTTGCACCTCAGAAGACTCTCTGAGTCTGGTTTACATACACCAATCAAGAAGAAATACTGAGGTCACAATGTTTACAGCTGTGTATGGCACCATGAAATCAACAGTCCTTGGACTGAGAAAGTATTAAAAATATGATTGGGAGTTTAATAAGTCTTTAAATGGATATAAGTGGAGTCATAGCTGTTTCTCTGTAAGAAAGCAGAGGGTATTTTGTAAACGTCAGGTGCTTTACAACAGGGTAGGTACAAGAGAAAATAGCCAGGGTGACAGTTTTGCTGTCTTGTCAAGAGAAAGTGTGGCTTCACATGTAGCAAGTTAGCAGTTTGTATGCTGGGACAGCTGTCTTTTTGCATAGCTGTGCTGTATCAAGAGATCTCTGAGCAATAGACAGTAAACAGCCACTTTTGGGGAGCCATGATGAAATAGCAGAGGTAGGTCTTTTTCCACAGGCCTTCAGAGTCCAGAAACTGATGGCTGAAATAACCAGTGTTTTCATGGTACTGAAAATAGGCAACACACAACAGCCAAGAAATTGGAAATCCAGTATTTTTGTCATGTCCTGGGATTATTCTTTGGCCAGCTCAAACTTTTGGTCGTGGTTTGACATATTCAAGAGAGGCACTTTACTTCTGAAGTTGTGTTTTGAACTCTCTTGGCACAGAGAGGGCTGATGCTTAATAAAGAGATCAGTCTGCAAGGGTGGTACAGGCAGTCCTTAATTCAACCTGCTAGGAGAAGGAAGAACCGAGGCAAACTTCATGCATCAGTAGCACTGACTCTGTCTCCTGTTTCAAGTTATTAAAATAACACTACAGTGGTTTTTTAAAAGGCATTTTCCTGAATGCTTTCTAATGCCCATGACAATTTTAGATGCTGGGAAGTAAATATTTTTTGCTACCAGTAGGTTTGTTTTGTTTTTCTTCCACTTGGCAAGCACTGCTATTTCTGGGGGTTTGTATTTTGTTTTGGTTATTCTTCTACAATATTTAGGATGAAATAGAAATTAGCTTTGCTACCAACACTTTGCAGATACGCACACACAAAATTCTTGAACTTGCCAAAACAAGTTATTTTTTTGCATGAGAATTCTTGAGGTTTTTTTTCTGCTTGCATATTTTCACAAACAGAATGCTTCTTCCCAGCTGCTGTGGACAAAACATTGTGTCTGCAAGATCGAAAAACCAGTGGCTTTTTAGTTAGTACCGTAGAGATCTGCTATGGAAGTTGAACAAAAACAAGCAAAATTTGATTATTACAAGGCCACTTCAGACCAATGTTAAGATAAGCTAAAAAATAAGGAAAAGACAAATGTGGTTCCAGCCTCTAATATCAGTAAAATTAACCCTTAGTGCTTTATAACTGGGTCTTGAAATGAGCCCTGGGAGTAAACTAGGGCTCTGGGGTTTTGATTTCCATCCAACCCTTGATTTCTTTTTTGATGGACACTTTTCTATATCATAACAAACTAATTTCACCTCACAAGCACATGAATTCTCTTTGCAGCAAGGTGGGAATGTCACCTTTATGCAAAAATCACCAGTCTCAAGGCAAGCTATATTATCCCCCCAGGTCAGAGCTTCCAAGGGCATCAGTGAATGAAGATGTGCTTACTGTTTTCTTCCTGTTCACCCAGAACACTTTTAAGTAACCCATTTGTGCAAGAGATGTGTTCCCTCCTGCCCCTTTTTTTCCTTTTCTTCTTTGGTGTAGTGTCTTGCTGAAGTGCTGAAAGGATTTGGCAATCGTTTTGGGAAAGAGGACAGTGTTGAATCTTAAAGACACATACAGGGAGTCACCAGGTCTCCATTCGGGTCTTCAAAAGACAAGTTGCATGACCTTTTCTGTGTGTCAAAGTCATAGTCCTCAAAATGGGAAAACTGTGATTAATTTCATAGAGGTTTTTGCAGTTTGAACCAGGACATTTTAAAGGGGTCTTTGTTGTGATTTGATTCCCCTTAAAGCTGAATGGTAGTTCAGTGTTTTGATTTTCTCATTTCAGCAATATTCAAATTGGCTATCTTATGTGAAAATGTCTTTTTTTTTTCTTGGATTTTTGGGTTATTAGTGATCTGATTTCACAACCCTTTCAAATGGAATAACAGGTTATGGGAAAATTACAGTTTCAGTTATAAAGAAATCTGCATCTACCATCTGTAAGGGCCAGATGAGTCCCAGCAATACTGTGGTAAATGGATTATCATTATTGTACTTCTCCCACAATCCTCAGGGAAACTGAAATAAAAAATTTAAAAGGGCATTGTCAGGCAGCCCAGTAAAAAGGTGGGCATTTAGTTAAGACAAAGCAAAACATTTGGAGGTGCCATGTGCAGAAATAACCCCTTCAGAAATGCTTCTTTACTGAAGAAATGTTACTGTGCTATAAGTTGCCAGCTGGTAGAGATTGAACACTTTGGAAGTAGCGGTGCAATTCAGAATAAAAATGTATGTTCCATAACAAATTACAGGCAGAAAGAATATTTCAAGTTGTCCATCATGTTCCTTAGCTACAAATAATCCTGTGAAATATTTGTTTCAAAGGTCAAATAAAAAAAAACTTCAAAGCAAAAAGGGTAATATTGAAACTGTCTCTAGAAGGTTTATTCTGAAAATATTTCAGGAGTTGCAAAACTTTACTCATGCGATAATCTTACAGGTTTTAACTCTTGGTAATGAGGAGGTCTGCAAACAGTTGGGCATGAGGATCACTTATGTCATCAGACTGAAAACAGGAGGAGTGGTTTTGGAAGACTTGTTTGAAAAAGATGCTGATAAGTGAGGGAAATGTTAAACCCAAATTCAGTGTCCGCTTACCTTCCCTAGGATTGGACTATGTAACAGTTTTAAACTCAAAGATTAGATTGGACCTTAAGAAGATATTCTTTAAGGGTGGTGAGACACTGGAATAGGTTGCCCAGAGAAACTGTGCCCCATCCCTGCAAGTATTCAAGGCCAGGCTGAATTGAGCTTTGAGCAGCCTGGTTCTCAAAGTTGTAGGCATCCCTGCCCACAGCTGAGAGGTTGGACTAGACAGTCTTTGTAGATTCCTTCCAGTCTAAACCATTCTCTCATTATATGGAGCAAAATAAAGGACTTGCACGTGAACATTTGCTCAGAGGGAAAGCTGGGATTCTTGGAAAGGGTGAGATTAAGGCATAAATTAGCCTCTGTATCCACCAGCCAGACTTTCTTTATACTGTTGAAATTGCTTGGTGTTCTCTGAAATCATCTAGATCAACATGAGATTTTTCTTGCAAGTCTTAAGCTATTTGGATATTAAGCATCCAGTCCTACTAAACTCATAGTCCCCACACACTATCCTGGGCAAAAAGATGCACATCTCCAGAGAGCTGCTGGTCCTGTGCATCTTCTGCTAGGAAGAATCACCCACCAAGGTGTCCTCCCCCCTCCTGCTATCTGCTAGGGAGACATCTAAGCAAGTAGGGTAGATGAGCTCCCTCATATCTGGACAGTTTGCTTAAGGTGAATGAAGACCTTGTGTCACCAGCAGGGTAGATGTGGGTGTCTTCATATAGGACAGTCTTTATACTGATGATTAGAATATTGAATCATATTAACAGACCCATGTCATGTGTGTTGTAAATATCAAATTTTTTTACAAGTTTTAACCTAAATGTTACCAAGTTTTAGGCCTAATTAGTGCTGTTCTATTGCTTTATACAAGCTGGGATGTGGAGGTCTTCTCAAGTAGCTGCAAGTATCACTAAGATGCTTTTTGGTACTAAATCCTGTGCTCCATTATAGGCCAAATTTTGTCATAACTCCTGTAATTTTGTTAGTGCACCTGCTGTTTTTTTAGCAGTTGTCATGCTTTATTTTTCACTGGGGAGACCTTACTTTTTCTATCAGGTATGATTGAAGCTAGCAAACAAGCAGCCAAGTCCAGACTCAACCTGCATCATCATGGGCCAAGGGAGCCCTCCAATGTCAACCTTATGTTACTAGTGGATGGAGCTTTTCTGCCTGTGTACCTCTGCCACCATTCTCACTGAAGAAACACAGGCTTTCAAAATCTGTGAACATATCTGAGTCCTACCACACCTACAGAAGGGCTTTGGACTGTAGCAGTGCAGCTGTAGAAAGAAGTACTCAGATGCTGGGACTCAGCAGTGTTAGAGTCTGTTCCTTTTCCCAGCTCTGACAGTTGGCCTGTGTGCTCTTGGACATCTCCTGAAATGCACCCAGCAGTAATTTTCCACCTGCATCTACACCAATCCCAGGAGATGCGGGAGGCATTACACATAGGTTCCGTGAAAGACAAAAACAAGCTTATTATCAGTAGGCTTAAAGTGCTGGATTTGTACTTCATGAGAAAAATGCTTGTGCATAAAAAAAAAGAGAGAGAAATCACAAAAAAACCTCTGCTATCACTTATGCCAAACAAGTAAGAGGGTAAATTTCCTGCTGTCTTGTGTTTGGGACTGCAACTGCTTCCAGTTCAGGGACTGAGTATTGGAAAGACTATGAGACAGTCGCCTTATTTGATCCTATCCAGTTCAGTTATTTTGATTTATCTCAGCTAAGTTGCTGCCCCAGCACCCTTTTGCACAATTTTGGAACATTGCAAATATAACAAATGGATAGAATCTAATTTAGTGCATTCTACTGGAAAAAAAACCTGTACTCAATCATTCTGTTATCACACCTGCTGCTGTCATGCCACTGTGTATTTCCAGATAGGGCAGTATTGAACAAAAGAGGTTTTTGGTGTTTCTTTGGGGTGAGAAGCTGTAAGTTTATTCTATAAATACAACCTAAGCTGACTTGCACATTTTCTTTAAGGAGGGCTGTGTGGCATGCCTCAAATGGAGAGATCTTTACTCAGCAGGTAAGGGGTGATGAGTTAAGCCTCTTTACACCAGAGAATACTTAATTGCTCTCTCTCTGGGGAAAAAAAAATTGCCAAACAAACAAATAAACAGAAAATGGCAGTGTTCCAACTATCTGTTAAAGTTTTGTTTTCACACTGTGCTTCAATCTCATTACAATTTTTGAGGAGTAATATTGGTAGTCAGACATTCCTTGGATGGGAAGTGATTAGAGTGTGAATTGCTGTAGAAGAGCACTATTTCCAGTAATAACACAGCAAGCGTTTTGAAAGAAAGCTCCTTTAACCTTTCAGATTGCAGAGGCATCCCAGTAATTCTAAGAATCACAATCAACAAATGCCTAATTTCACTACTGCATTCCTAATCAAGAGGGACAATGGTGTAAAGAACCTGAATTTTGAGAGACATTCTCCTACAAATTAGAAGTTTCCTATTTCTGATCTGTTACCAGAAATAGTAATTTACATGCAGTTTCAAGACCTCCATGCATGTTGTTAGCATTGATGGGCACACCAGGTACAAAAACCTATGTTTTGATGAAAGCCAAAAAAATATAAAGGCAGTGCACCATGGAAAACAGATTACAGTTAGTGATATCAAGATAATTGTTGTCTGATAATTATGTTGTCTTCAAGACACAGGATGCAGCTTTTAAAAAGGATTTCTGCATCATTTGCTGTTTGATGCGGAAAATTTTGTCTTAAAGATTACAACTGAATGCAAATCCTTTTGAAATCATCCTGATGGTACAGTGAAAAACTTGCACATTGTTTTCTGTCTGAACTTTGTTTAGATTTAGGTCGTAACCAGTGTACCTTGTTCTTTCCTTATTTCATGACTTCCCTCAGAAAGCCTTGTGCTGAGTAGCTCTTAACAAGTTTTGATCAAATCTTGTCCTTAGTTAATTAATTGAATTGACCTGTGGAATAGGAACTTGGTATTATCTCCATTATGCACAAGGTCAAGGTGTAGTTAGATTTTCCTCCTACATAGCTTCATATTATCTGTTGAGATTACAAAGCAAAGTTCTTCATTTAAGTGTTAATCTATTGTTGACAACCCAAATTATGAATAATACCAAAAGAATCTAGAGGCTTATCTTGCTTGGACTGAGTAGCAGAAGTCTCAGTATTCCTAATGGATGCAGGATTAGCTTCCTGTTTTTGCATGGTAAAATTGTAAGCATCAGAACTAATGCAAACAGTTAAATTATTCGATATGTCATGTTTTAAGATCACAGATTACACATTACTTTGCACATGTTCTGTTTTTCACTACTGTATTTTGCTAATAGCCAGTCATCTATTAATGTAGGGGGAAATTTGCAGTGTCAGACATTCTGCAAGATATTCTGAGCACATTCCCACCCATCCTAGCATAAGAGCATAGGGGTTAGTTCAGAGACTTTTGCTCTACAGAAGTCTGAATGCAGCAGAGATCCGCTCCAAAGCACACAAAAATCACTGTGAAAAACCTCAGTGACATCAGTGAGTTTGGGATAAAGCACTGGAATTTCCTGAAAGGAAAATAAATGGCAAATATTTCTAATTATAAGTAATTTTAAAGCAGACCACTTTGTTCTCCAAAATCACTTTTAAGGAGCTGCTAGAGACCAAGAACATGTATAATTTGATTAGTTTGATGTCTAGGATATTTTTTTCCTGCTTACTCTTTTTAGCTGATAGAAAAGAAAAAATTCTCTTACAAGCTTACCCCTGATTGATCACAGATAAATTAAAGAGCTTTGATGTGGCCAGCAAAGCATACTTACTGATCTAATAACAAATACAAATGTTTTTGGAAAAAAAGCTCTTGGGCGTATACTGAAATTACATGTTTGTTTTTTTCCCCTCTTTTGAATAATAAAAAAATTAGACCTTTTTTTTTTCTAGGAATGTTTCCTCAAGCTGATTGTTCTGTTTCAGCTATGCACACACTCTGTAGCAGAAAGAATAAACAAGTACAGCTTTGTACTTGTTCCAGAACAAGAAAACCTACATTCAGAACTGTTTTCATAAAAGCCACTGAGAGCTTAACCTGTCTTAGGTTGCTCTTGCTTGGCTTTTCTTGCATGTAAGGCTTTCTGATACTAGGGCCTATTTGCTCTTATAGGTCCCAGTTTTAGGGAAGACTATATAGAGATAGTAAATTCTCTTGTTTGTCCTGAAATTCAAGGGTAAATGATCAAATTTACATTTCTCAGGTTTTTGTTGGGCTTTGTTCTGTAGAGGGAGGAGCTGTGAATTGCAGCAATGCCTGATGATAAGCTCCTATGTGCTCTTTTAGCTGAGCATTTTAAAATTGCCAGTGCTCAGCATATCGAAAAATAAGGTACTGGAAAGACATAGGTGTCAATGCCTTACTGAGTTCAGTAAGGACAGAAACTTGCCTGCCTGTAGAAGCCCAGGGCTGTCTAGGGTTCACTATAATGTCAGGGTCTTCATTTTCAGAAACTGTTGCTGTGTGGCTGAGATGACATGGCATGTCATGTGGCTCGTGACACCCTGTCCAGTAACACTGTGCCTTGAAGTGCCTGTGCACCCACTGCTAGGAGAAGGGTGCCCTCCTGTACCATCCCCCAGTCTCAGAAATGCCAATCTTTCCAGCCTTAGTTTTTTCATGGACACTTCTATACTTTCTTGGTCTTTTCCAAGGATTTACCCCCTCGTGGTTAAACACCCATTCTCTTCCTCTCAATTTTACTCTGATGGGAGTAATCAAGCAACTCACATCACTTTGTTTTGTTCCCCAGGAAAAACAAACATAGTTAGTGGAAAAGAAATGTTTCTTTGATTTACTTGTGTATCATTTTAAAAGGTCAGAATGAAACTAGAAGCTTTCTAATGAACACGAAATGATCACTCAAAATCTTGATGTTGTTCTTCATTCTGGTTGAAGGCCAGCTTCATTCAAGGCCAGGTTGGATGGGGCCCTAGGCAGCCTGATTTAATGAATGGCACCCTTGCCCATGGCAGGGGGCTTGGAACAAGATGATCTTTGACGTCCCTTCCAACCTGAGTCATTCTCTGATTCTGTGAGGAACTAAAATCGTTAGGGAACGGCAATTTGGAACAAAAATTGTTGTAAACCAGAAAAGCATCCAGCTTGTGAAAATGACGATTTGTCTGCCTTCGGCATCTTTAAGATTCACAGTGTACTGTGAGTAGCCTTCTCTTCTAGATAATCACTGTTCTAAGATAATCACTGTTTTTCTTCTCTAGCAATTTCATGCCTCTTCTCTGGACTCTCTAATGCTAATTTTTTACTGACTGCCTTTCTCCCCCTACCCCCTGGGCCCTGTGTATATACAGCAGAGCCTTGTACCCTCAAAATATTGCTTCTCTACATGTCTGACACAACAGCTTTTGGAGCACTGGGCTTTGGAAGGATAAGGCCTCTCTAATTTTCAATTTGTAGTAAATTATCAGCTGTTTTTGAAAATGCAGACTCCTGCCTTCCAGTGTTTAAGTTCCATTTGGAGAATTTGGGGTTTAATTTGATCCAGTTGTCATTTTTGTTGGGGGAATAACTTATCTGTATGCTGAATGAACAGTGGCTGGTTTTACTGAAAACTAGAAGCCCAAGTGGGATTTTTTGTTATTTTGGTGTTCCTTTTTTTTTTAATCTCCTGAAGCTACCTAGTTAATTTCTGTTGTGGCTGACTCCAGGACTCCTAATGAAAACCAGAAAAGAATGAAGTTTTTGGGAGACACATAACCCTAATATTAGTTTGGAAAGAGTAAATATTTATCCAGGCAGAAGGAGATGACTTATTTAAAGACTGACCTAATTTATTATTTAGGANTAGTTTAAGAAATGAACCGCACGACCCAGAATATACTGGCAGGGGCAATCTCCCAGAATGGAACTACTCATTAAACTCATTTATCCTCCTAACAGAGCACTCTGAGTGTATTGCAGTGCATTAGGGACAAAACTGGATCACTGAAAGGTCACAGCTCTCAAAGCCAGTAGCTGTAGTGGAAGTCACTCTGGTCAGAGTTGGGTTTGTACTAACAGCTTCAGAGATGCTTGTGCACGACAGACATCTTCATTTAGAGATTCTGTTCAACACCTCATTTTGAGCTATGTGCCAAGTAAACCTCCAGAAAAATAAGTCTTGGGCAATGTGGAGGGGTCAGGGAGGTTGTTTTTGTTTTCCTCATGTCATACTCATTTAAAGTAAAATACTAGATGAGGGTGGGTATCATAAACATGGTTGAGTTTATATGAGGCTGATTGTTTGGTTTTGTTTTTAGAGTTTTTTTTTAATCCTGTGCAGACTAGTAACAATAAGGAGCACTCCGTATTTGCTGGTAGTAATTGAGGTGTTGGATAGTTTGTGGTCCTAGCTCAGTGGGCAGTGGACAGGCCACCACATTTACTGGAAACTGTGATGCTTTCTCAAGTGAAAGGGCTTGCACGTGCTCAAAGACAGAATTGCTTGCCTCCAGCAGAAACATCCTCTGCGACATAAAGCAGGGGACAGCAGTGTGGTTACACATCCTGTTCTAGTTGCAGCTGAGCGCTGCAGATCTGGCTGCTCCCAGGACCCCCTTCCACTCCCTCAGCTGCTCAGTTTAGCTGATTTTAAGGTCTCTTCCTAGCAAAGTTCAATTAAAATGATCCAGAAGAACTCCAGCACTTCTAATAGTGGGATTATTTTTATTTCTAACTGACCTGAACTAAGAAGCAGCAGTTGTTCCAGCAAATGCAGTGATGATTAGTCACATCTTACAGGAAGGCAGTGGTGAGCTGTCTGCAGTGAGCTGCAGAGGGTAACCATTCAGCTTGTCCCAGCTGTTCTCAGAGCAGGCAAAGCCCCTTATTTCTAAAGAGCACAAGGCAAACATGAAGTTCCACTGCCTCTGTTGTACTAGTGCTTAGGATGAGCCATGGGGCTATCCAGCCTTCCCCTTTCTCATTTCTATCAACATGTGTGGGTGTTGTGCTGCTTGGCACAATAGCAGTCGTGGTCTAGTAGTCCCAGTCTAGTAGTTTATATTTGTATATTTGCTGCCCAGATGCAGCAGATGGTCATCTGAATGGATTTTCATTCTGTTGCTCTGTCTGTGCCTCTTTGTACCACACTTAAAATGCTTTGCCTCTTTCACTTAACAGCTCCAGTATATGTAAGGTTATCACACCTCTGCAAATTATTTGAATACACTGTGCACCATTTTTAGTTATTTTTATATTTCCTAATAAAGATCTTTCCATGTTTGTGTTCTCTGAACTCTGCCCAGATTCTTATCCCTTTCATTCCAGGGACTGCTGAGGTCCCTGGCAATATTTCAAACTGCAGAGCAGTCAGAGGAATAGAAATCCCTACTACGATGGAATAACCTCTGTGTTTAGCAATAACTTGTGTTGACCTTCAACTGCTGAGTTTAAAGGTAGCATTGCCATCCACATCCTCTTCTTGTGTGAGTGGGACTTGTGCTTTGGTATGTTCTTATATCCTAATCTCTGTGTCATCTACACCAGTGACGTGACCAGCCGATATCACAGCCCTCTTCCTCACATAGTCTGCAAGTCCATGCTTATGTGTTGTATTTAGGAGCTTATTTAATTTCTTTTTCATATGCATAATTTTCAGAGGGTTTTCAGGAGAGGGATTCTTCAGAGATGATTAAAGTGAGAGGAAGTCTTGTACTTTAACCTGAGCATCTTGCATCTTTCTGCAAGCACTATATTAAGAACCCCTCTCTGAAATGAGAGAGCTGAAATGAGAGAGCTGTCTTAAAACCAGACTCCATACAGCCTAGTGCTAATAAAACCATCAGTTTAATTTAACATGGCTATGCCTGTGTAATAAAGCAGATAGAAGATAACTTACCTCAGTAGGTCCTGTACTTTGTATTTGATGGGTCTAGTTTACCATGATGCATGCACAGCCTGCAGATCATTAGCTTTTATGGTGACTAAAACTTGAGTTAGCAAGCATTCCTCTGTGACTCTCTCTCTTTCTACTGCATATGCTGTAATTTATTATTAACCTGTGTCAACAGCCCTTCCAGTAATTTATCAGCCATGTTACACTACTCTTTTCACCTGATGCTATCAAAAGTAACATTTTCAGAAAGCTTTTGTGAAATACTGTATTGATGACAGCACTTAGTCAGACTTATGTGCTTTTCTTTTTGTACTTTTAAGCTTTTGGAAATGCAATCACATTTAGAATTACATCCTTGCAGGTGTTTTTCTGCAGTTGTTTAATGCTGGAGGGGTCAGCCAAAAATCTGCAGTTGTCATCAGTGAGAATTTTGACATGAAACTCTGAGAAGTCTGTGATTCTTTTGATGTTATTCATTCTGACATTTAATGTATTTCTTCATGTGTTATACCATCACCCTAAAAATACAATTACAAGTTTTGAAACTCATAGTACCCTGTCATTGTTGGACATGAAATAAAGATGCTTGACTCCAGTCAGAAGGCAGAAGAGAATCGGAAGGCTTTATTTCATCCAGCCTTTTTATAACATGGTGCACTAAAAAGGCAAATCACTGCTCCATAGAGTTGACACCTCTCTCCATTGGTTAAGTAACAGAAACAACACCTGCGAGAGAGGTTGTTATGAGAACTTAGAAATGTTATGAAGAGAAAATAGTTATTTACGGGAACTGTCCTTGAAAGAAAATTCTCCCAAGAAATCTCCCCTTGGGAAGAAAATCAGTTAACAGGCTGAAAACCTTACAGACTCAGAAATATCAGGCCCACAGTACCCAGGTCCTTTTTAAACTAAAAAAACCCCAACCAAACCCAAAATGAAAAAAGTGACGATTTTTAATGTATCTGTATACTTTATTACTGATAACAAAATCTAGACTCACATCTCATTGTGTCACTTCAGTAACATGTCACTTTGACCACCATAATAGTTCACTTCTTTACATAAACCCCAGTTTCTCAGAGACTGAAACAAAATTTTCTTTAGTTAAAAATTAGCCAGACACTATCAAATAATAATCAGTACAATACCATCAGTAGTTTTATTCACAGGGATTTATTAGTCTAGCCAAAGATACACATGGCAACCTTGCTAAGTCATCTACTTTAGGCACAGAGTTGAATGAGACATGTTAACAGGTAAAATAGTCACAGTCTGCAGACAATTATATCTTTTCTCATTTTTCCACTAAGCTATTTTTTAAAACATAGCATATGATTCTGCTTGAAGAAAGGATTGAATATCTTTGTACAAAAAGGAGCCATAGGTTTTTAGTGTAAAAAAATCAGAGAATTTACCTCCATAGATTGTAGACATTATTATTGAGGTTTGGCTAATTTCTTAGATTTGGTCAAAGTAACTGATTAAAGTAATCTCAGAGGAACACCTCTTTGTATTTTCTGAGCCATATGCAATAGGTTTTGTTATACTAGGAATAATAGATCTAATGATACTTAGAGATGGTATTTCATTCTCTACTGAAATAGAGACATTCTGTCTATCAGGAAGCCTTTAAGACAAGTTTCCACTGAAAGCAAATTGACAGCAAGATCATTAAAATGTCCCAGGTTTTTTTGGACAGGGACAGCTGCCACCTGAGGAGAATATGCAAACCTACTTATGCAGATTTGTTTAAAATGAGATTACATGATTTTAAAATACTTTGTTCCAGTGTTGTATGATCTGGCAACTTTGATTGTTTTCTACTATTTCATGCATTTCCTGGTTTAAGAAAACAAAGTGTCATCTTTGTTCATTTTCTCTGGATTTCAGATGATGATGGTTTTAGCCTCGTGCCAAACACAACTTGTTTTGGTTTAGGCTAACCAGTCAGTTCTAACCACAGTCTGTCACTACTTTGACACTTCTGTAGCTGGAAGATGCTGGAATTTGGCTAAGGCTCTCTCAGTTTTAGTGCTTGGTTGGACAGATTCACAGTCTGTGATAAACCTAAGACTGCCAGAGTCCCAAACCCATATTTAAAACCTTTCATTTTTAAGCCGTTGAAGTGCATGCTAGCTCAAATAAATTACCATGATACAAACAGGTTTTGCAGTCCAGGCTGGGCGTGTGTGGCTTAAAATGTCTTGTAATGCTTTGCTGGGGAATTACTGAGTCCAGCCTGAGTGCCAAGTACCTGAGACCAGCTACAACTTTCTGGGTAGCTGTCAGCTGATAGAGCTCTGCTGACCTCAGCACTGAAGTTTGAGGTGGTTAAGCTGAGTACAGAGCATTCACTTCACTGCAAGGTTAAATCATTTGAGGCTTTCAAACTCAAAGATAGCTATCAGTATGTCCGTGTGAAAAGACGAAGTATTTTTACAAAAAATGGGATCATGCTGGATTCCTGCTTTCCCATATGCTGCCATGATTTACTTACATCTCTGTTAAGAATTGAAGGAGACACAGAGACTGCTGTATTTGGGTTGAGCAGGAATCATACAGCCTCATCTTGGTTTTGATTGCAGGATTTCTTTATAAAAAATTCACTCGAGTAAGAAATAGTCTACTAATAAACCATATTA
This sequence comes from Hylia prasina, assembly GCA_013397195.1. Lineage (NCBI taxonomy): Eukaryota > Metazoa > Chordata > Aves > Passeriformes > Sylviidae > Hylia > Hylia prasina. The sequence goes on along the minus strand of VYXD01012306.1, from coordinate 487,140 downwards.
ATCATAAAATCCCAATCTATGGATTATGTCAATTTACCTCTATCCTTTGGTAAGACTTTTTAGTCTCATCATCCTCAGTTTCCAGATTGATTAACAATACATTCAAATTCATTCTAAATCAAAGCAGGAGAAATGGTTCTATAAATTTTCTGTAATGTTTCCCAATTGAACTGATGTGGAAGTAAAGTGTGATTGATAACAAAGTGTAATAGGATTTATTGTACATATTTGGCATACACAAATATTTCTGTTTCCTTTACTTTTATATATCATTAAATGTACAGAACTAAAGATGCTTTCCCAAGTGAACTAAGGCTGGCTGTGAACGAGAAATCTTTTACCTTCCTGTGTTTCTTGGGAGTAACAGCGCAAGTCTCTCTGCTCCAAGATGGATCTTTGCAACACTGACATTAAAGTACATTTTGCTTTAACCTCTCTCTGAAAACTAGTATGCCCTGTATATGAAACTGCATGTGAATAGTCCATTGAGATTATTTTTAATGTCTTTTGTCAGCTTGGATGACAGTCACTTCAAAAGTGCAGCCTTCAACATATATTCACCATGTGAATTTATTTTACAGTCTCCATCTCTAAAAACCATTGTGGCCCACAAACTGTAGGGTCTCAAAAACTAACAGCAGATCCAGAAGACAGAGCTGCACAGTGCTACCCAGTTTTGCAGGCTTAGCAATAATGCTCAGGAGTCCCCAGCAAAAGTAGAGTCACAGATATAATCTTTTATTACTAAGCCTTGGTTTCTCCCCACTTTCAAAATGGACTGAATTTTTCCTAACCCAGAACTTCTGTGACCTTGCTTAAGTTAAATGATTTCCTTAATAACCCTTCCTCTATGTGTTCAAATGGCCAGTAGTTCCCGTTCTCTGCTTTTAACCTTCTTTACACTTTCCTCCATGTATACCTCACACTTTTCTGTGTGTATCTCATGTACCTCTTCTTAATTCTCATACACTTCTCATTTCTCTTTTCCCATCTAGCAGACTCTTCTGCTATCTGTCTCTGCATCAGTATCTGAGACATATGTGTAAAATCAGAATTCTCCTAGAAAGTTATAAATCTATCCCGGAAGGGATCTGCTTATTGATGCAAAGATGGTAAGAAAGGAGAGAAATTCTTCATTGTTCCTAGCCAAGGGCTAAATTTAGGATTAGGCACCCTCTTTTCGTCTGAATTGAAAAGTAGTTGCATTTTAACTGCTGGTTTGATTCCACAAGTACCTTTCCCAAATGTGACTTGGTTGCATAAAGTATCAAATGGAGTTTCTTGTAGGACTCCCATTGGGTGCTGCCTCAGACTAACCCTGCATTACAAACAATGGTCTGGTCTTCTCTAGTGGGTTGCCAGCTGCAGTGGAGCAGCATATAGGCAGTAACACAGGCTGTAAAACCTGTTTACCAGAGAATGCCTTCCCTTCTAGTGGTCCATCTGATAGTCTCCACAATCTAAATATTCCTGTCATTAATATGTTCTAACAAATTGTATGTTAGAAATTAATATGTATGTTACAAGCCCTTTAACCCTTTCAGAACTCAGTGGTTTGCTTTTGTTTTTAGAATTTATCAGGTTGGATTTTTTGAAGGCATGCTCTGTAGTCATGGGAGGAATTTAGAACTGCCTACAGCATTTTCCACCCAGATTAAGATCATGTCATTTTTTCTGCTGTGTCTTGTTTGAAAAGATGAAGGAAAATGATGCTCTGTGTGTAGAGTTCTCAAACAAGGTTTTGAGCCAACAGCAATTTTTTTTCTTCATCTTAAACAAAAAATGACTAAAAGATTCTTTCAAGTGCTTTGTAAAACATTCTGATTATTTTTATGCAGAATAAATGAATATAAGTCCAAAAATGTCAAGGAAACATACTTGTTTTGATTACATTAAAAAATGTAGATAGCTTAACCCTGAAGAATTTATACATCTTTCTCATTCCACACTCTTGCTGTGATGTCACAGCTGACATGTAAGTCAGGGGTTTTTGTAAGTGCCAGTGGTGTATGGCTTTGTCTCCATAGACAGACCAAGATGTAGGCACACAAACCAGTAGCATTCTGACAGAATGGATTTCTGTCCTGGTGGCAGAAGTAACTCTTGACATATGTTTACACAAGAAATGGATTGTGTTGAGGGTAGTCAGGAAAGCATTTTCAGAATTTGTGCTGCATGTTTACAAAGCAGCTTGGTCTGAATTAGTGCCTGCAGATAAAAAAGTATTTTCCTCTATGAGTGAGACCCACATCACAAGGGGATTGCAACCATGACTTTTAATTCTAGGAATTCTACAAGCTGGGGTGTCTTCCTTACAAAGGCTTTTCCTTAGTTAACCTCACAGATGTGGAGCTAAATGCAGTCCACTTAATGTCTGGAAAAGTGTTTTATCCACTAGAGGAGTCCTAAAAAAAGATATGTAATCGATCATGAGGTGCTACCAAGAAAGATCACTATCTACAGAGACAAAGTAAACACTAGATAAGGAGGAGGAAGGTGTTTTGGAGACGATTTAGCAACTCAACTGGACGTAGCAATGAGGAGCCCTTGTGCTCAAAACCATTAATTGCTGCGGAAAAAGAAGCAAAACGATTATGGAAAAAGGATGGAGATAAGACTGGAAGCCACTGTCTTGAGAAGAGTTTGCTTCAGGGAGAGGAAGAAAGGTATGGCAATGAGAGTCAGGGAAGTGACACACACACCAACAGCCGGGTTTATTAAGACCTCATTTCCATATGCAAATGAGCAGGCACATGCAGTCAGTCCTCATTGGCTGAACCAGTTGCCACCCGGCCAACCAGCCAATAGCAGCCTGAACCCCCACAGCCTGGGCCTTGCTGGTTGAGTTACATAATTGGGTAATTATATAATCAATTTCAGTTGTAAGATTGGAATTCATTGTAACTGTGAGGCCACCACAGAAAGGCACTTACTTAAGGTGTAGTTTTTTAGGATGGGGTTAGGAGTGAGAAATAACCCTCAGTTACACCTTTGTGTAACAGATGAAAATGGTCGTGTGCCAGCTCTAAAAAGCTGACATTCAAATATTTTCTTTTGACTTTCTTTCAGACTCATGGGGAAGGGTTCTAGGTACAAATTTCTTTCATTAAGTCCACAACTTCTATCTGCAGGACTAGACTGGTTTAATTTGGAATACCATATTGTAAGGTCAGATTGAAGTTCAGTTTTAAACTCACCTTTAAACTAGCTTCTTCTTAGAGGTTGTGATGCAAACATTTTGGTCTGTGTCTGCCAGGCTGCTGATTACTGGTTTTTTCTGTCTACAAACAGGGTGGCTGCCACTTGCTGAGGTGCTTCAGATCTCTGGAGCTATTTTAGCACCACTTTAAGGCTGCTTGTTCCCCTTCCATGATTCAAACCCTTTCAATAAACAGTCTCTTTGAAATTGCTTGCTCTAAGCTCAGTTTCTTGGTGTTTCAAAAGCTAGTCACTTTCTTCTTCTGGCTGCAATAAAGACCTTGAAACGTTGGGTTTGTTTTTTTTCCTAGGATATTGAATTTTAGTGTTTTATCATTTTTCCCCAAAGGAAGGTATGAATGTGAACTACAGAGAAGTTGTCATTCTGGATTTTGGCCAGAAAGAATGCTTTTCTGCCTGACTTTAGACATCTGTTTAGATACGTTTCTGAATTCAGGCCAAAATTTGTAGCCTGGTTTTGGAGTTCAGTGAACAATAAGTGAAAATCATGCATGAAAATTGGTTTTTTAAATGTTTGTCTAAATGTGGAAACAATATTTGCCAACAAATTATTCAGTCATTTCCAGGAAAGACTGAGCTTGATGAGGTAACCTTTCATTCAGAAAGAAACAAAGGATGATATCCATTCCTATAATTTGGCCTGCTTAGATTGTAAATTCTTAAAAATTAATTTAAAAGAGTTCCTGTGAAACAGTGTTCACTATTTCTTTGTAATAGGGTAATAGTGAAGAAGAGTTTATATTTGTTAGCTTTTTGTTTAAATATATAAGAATATGTACACATCTGTCAACTAACAAGCTCTTGAAAATTATGACTGACAATGATGTTTTAGAAGTGTGGATAATTACTGTGGGAATTATTATGGTAACATACACTTCAGTTTCAAAATGCATTGTCTGGTAAAGTGATGGAAACAGGCTATCAAAATTGATACTGATGGTGTGTTGTTCTTTACAAATTAGCTTTTTTATTGATGATAGTTCAGTAGTTATGGACAAGTGGCAAAGATGACGTGCTTCCCTGCAGGGGTCTATAATTACAAGGTCTGTGAAGAGCTGTGTTAACAGGTTGAGATGTACTGTCTGCGTGAGCTGACTGTTTCTCATAATGCCATTGGAATTATGAGATACATAATTCATGGTCATTTTGATTGTAAATCAGTGGGACAGGAAAGTACTACATTTCTCTCTGTGAAAACATTATTGTGAAAAGTATTATTCTAGCTTAGTATTTCACATTCAACTACACTCATTTACTGGCTACAGTAAGTTTGGAATATTAACGAGATGAAGACCATCATTAATTCAGAGGAAACAGCAGGTAGTGTGAAAACATAGTCAAATTGACATTAAAAACTTTAAATGAATTCTTATCCTGATTTTTTAATATGTAGATACCTGCAGTATCAGTCTAGTTTTGAATCTGAACTACTCAAATGTTACTAAAGGTAGCCTACATTTCCTTTAAACAGCAGGATTTTACATTTCCTGGTTCTCACTTCTTCAATATCTCTATTATTTACTTTCACCAAGAATTTCAAATATAAGATTTGCATCTCTAGGCATACTTGTTTTGACTCAAACCTTGAAAGATTCATATCACTGCATATGATTTGCATGGAGTTTGGTCTTCTAATTCTTCTTTGATGGAAGTGAGGAACATTTTTATATTCAGTGAATTTCTGTAAGATGGCCTTATATAAGGCTGAATTCAAATTGTGTTAGGACCTAGAGCATAGCAAATTGAGGCTTACACACACCCAGATTTCAATCTAATCCAGCCCAGTCTGTGTACTCAGGTAGGACTGTTGGGAAGTGCTCCCAGGACCCAGTGTAGTGGTTTCCCTACAATGGGACTTTAATGATCGTCATTAAGAAAGCATTTTTGGGAAATACCTTGTTATTATTTTATACCAGAATTTTAGGGATTTTCAGATTTTTAGATTTTGTTTTGAGAACAATATGGTAATTTAAACATGTCTTAGTACTAAGAGAGAGCCTGAGGCTGTTTGCTTTTCCTTGCATTTGTATTCTCATCTTGTTGGGGCAAGCAGTGATCTAGAAATGTAAAGACAGGCTGTATCACCTAGGAGAGCAGCTGAACACAGAAAAATTGGCCAGATACAGCCTAAGATAAGTCACCATATTTAAAACTGTGCTTCTCAGATCAGCCTGAAGTATGAGTTAAGGCCTATTCTCTGCCAGCTACATGGACAAATTAGGATTCTTCTGAGTTGTAGTGCCTTTTACTGCTCCGTCCCTCTTGCGAATATACTGATGCTGGAGATGTTTCTGCTTCAGATCAGGGGATCACAGTGTTTATACATCAGACCAGGGATTCATCATAGAATCACTGAGCTTGGAAAAGACCTCTAAGATTGTTGAGTCTAACTGTAGCACTGCCAAGTCGATCACGAAACCATGTCCCCCAGTGCCACCTCTGTATGTCTTAAATACCTCCAGAGATGGTGACTCCACACTTCACTGAGCAGCCTGTTCCAATGCCTAACCACCCTTTCAGTGGACCAATCTTATTGAACAGCCAACCTAAGGCTTCCTTGGCACAGCTTGAGGCCATTTCTTCTTGTCCTGTCTCTGGTTGCCTGGGAGGACAACCCTCACCGCTACAACCTCCTTTCAGGGGCTTGTAGGGAGCAGTTATTTCCCCCTGAGTCTTGTTTTCTTGAGACCAAACAACCCCAGCTCTCTCAGCCTCCTCTCACTCCACCTGTGCTCTGGAGCCCTCACCAGCTCCATTGCCCTTCTCTGGGCAGACTCCAGGACCTCAGTGTCTTCCTTCTCACCCAGTGACTTCATAGAGCTAAATGTAAAATGTCAGGCAGCTCTCTGGCTACCAGTGCAAGCACTAGTGAGAGCACTGCAGGAACCTGCTGCTCTTCTGTGTTTGGTTCAGTCAGCGTGATGGCAATGACTCTTCTAAAAAGTCTCATAGCTCTTGTGTGTAAGAAACTGCATGGAAAAATAGCAACAAAAAAAGAGGTAATAATAGTAAATAATTTTTTAAAAAGCTTTGAAAGAAAGATCTTTATGATTATATTTCAGGTCCTTAGCCATCTGTTCTGTTTCTCCAGATTAGGAAGAGACTTCTTAGAACTCAGTTACCACAGAACTGCTTCCCTCCTTTCTGCTGGGCCATAGCTGGTTAGGGGGACAGAAGTGTGATGGGGCAAGAGCAGTGGCTCACAAGTGAAGTTTTACCTCACCTCACTGGGAATTCACCTTGGGGAGTAGGACAGCCAGTGCCAGAGCTCTAAAAGCAGTGTGCAACGTCTGATCAACAAAAGATTGCCAGATGCTATTGTAATACACATTTTGGCTGACTTTTGACTATTCTGGGGCCTCTTCCATTTGCAGGTTGGCATTCAAGGTAGGGTCAGTGTTTACCTACAAATCCTGCCAGACCTTCCCTCCATCACCATTAGAAGCACACAGAAGGGTCCCAGTTTGCTTTGCCTGATAGCCAGTAGGTATCCACAACTGCCAGCCTAAACTTCCCCCTTGGTTGTACATACCTGGAGGTGTTTGATGCTGGCCTCTAGCTGAATGAGTATGGAGATAGACCACAATTTTATACAGGGTATCACCTTAAATCTCCCTTTGTACACTTTGGTGTCAACATAAGTGTGCCTGAGTGTGCCTGAGTTTGAAGTTTTCCTGTTTATTCAGTCTCCATTGGATGTACATCCTCATCAGACAGAGGAAAGGAATTCCTTGGTAACTCTGCAGTTAAATATAATTCACGTGACTTGAGAAATAAGTGCACGAACACATGCTTCTAATATCCTTGATAATCAGTAACCCACATATTACAGTCTCACACCTTTCTGCTATGTGTCTCACCTCATCACAGAAAAAACTGTTCTGCAAGTATATAGCAGCATCTAGATTTCTCTTCTGCAAGATTCTTCCAATAATATTACAGCTAAGACAGCTAAGTGCTAAGAGTTTTTCTTTCCTTCTCTCTTTTTTTTTTTTTTTTTTTTTTTTTTTTTTTTTTTTTTTTGTCAATACCAGTTCTTTAAGCAGTTTAATTTTGTGTGGCACTGTAATAGCTAAGTCTGGTATATAGGCTAAAGCTAATTTGTGGAATTGCTGCCAGAGGAAACTCTGAGGCAACAATATGGAAAACATCATCTCAGTTGTTCTGAATGCAAGCATTGCTCCCTAGAACTCACTGAGATCTCAGCTGGTACTCAGTACTTTTCCTGCCCTCAACCTGTACTTTAGATTGTCCAGGTGAAACAGATGAGAACATCCAAATGAGATGGATGTCATGGATGGATGTTGCCCAGACAAGAACAGAACTGGAAGGAAGATGAAGGACTTAATAGTTCTGGGAGGACCTGGGGAAAGTTGAACACATACAGTCTGAGATGTTGGTTTTGCCTGTTAAATGTGAAAATGGTGAATTATTAATGTTCTTGTTAACGTGAAATAGCCAAACTGTACTAACTTCTAGACTGCTTTATTGCAGTGATTAGGTGGCCTTCAGAGTTTTAAAGGAGACGTATAGCACAGTTACAGACAGAAAAATAGTCTCCCAACTGAGTATCAGTGAACAGCTCCTTCGGGACTGTGCATGTAATTAGCTTTGATAAAAATGCTTTCAGTTTTTATGTGTTTAAAGGAACTGGAATATTTTTTTCAAATAAAAACAGTTGCACTTCTTAAGAAGTACTTGTCTGTAGAAGCTCTTTACAAATGGTTTTTTGTGTATACATAGTGAGTATATTAATGCTTTTTTAATGTCCTGGGTCAAGTTGTCCTGAGATCAAATGAGGCAGATGTGCAGAACAAGAGGAATGAGAAGGAATAAAATTTCCATTGAAACATCTGAAACTCTTAAAGAATGGGATTTTCCTCAGTAAGGGTGCAGGTCCATGCTTAATTTATCTTTTAAAATGCACCTTTAAGATATGAAGAGCTCCCTTGGAATGGTCATCTGGTTGCACTGCCTTAAATGTAGTGCGGGAACACCAAAATGAGGATTTAGTCCACCAGATTTGTTCATCTATTTTGGACCTGAATTTTAGGCACGCAGAAAATATTCCTAAGTCTCCTCAAGCCATTAATTATTGGTTTAGAGGACAAGGACCCTGGAAAGCTCCTACATGGAGCTCATGTCTTACCAAAATTTGGCACCTAAATTCTCCCTAGGAAGAGTTCCTGTTTTTTCTTGAATTGTTTAGGTAGCAGGCACAGATTCAGGAGGTTTGTGTCATTAGGTATCTACTATTTCACTGGGTTCCCTTCAGCAGGGCATTATTTCTTCTTCTGTGTTTTCAGACCACTGAGCTGAGATGAATCTTTTTGCAGTGTCTTGGAGAAGCCCTTTAAGGGAAATATTCAATGTTAATATCTGTGATGGCTCTGAAAATCAGGATGAGAATCTTACCTGGCTGTGAGCCAGGTCACATCCAGGCTGTTCTTCAACTACCACCTCCTTGTGTGATACTGTTTGGAAAGCCGCAATACTAACCATGATCTGTCTGTCCTGCTATATATAATCCAACTGATATTCTTCTCTCCCAATATATGTTTGCTGGAAGAGTGATAGGACTTTTTTAGCATTTTTGGCAGCAAACATAAAAGGTTGCGAATCATACCACTTACAGAAACCCTAATGTTAGATGTCTCTTTTGAACAGTCTTGTTTTAAAATCAAGTTCTAGAAAACAGCTTTTTCTTTCTTCATTTTGTATAAAGTTTCATTACATGTTCTGCTTTTGTGTTTCATGTTGTTAACACAACAAGTTTCTTGGCTGAAAAATCATTTATTCTGGGTAGTAAATGTTTCATTATAGTTAACAATAGTGAGGTTTCTTTCAACATGAGGTGTAATGGAGATAACACTGCCAAGAGAAGTTAAATTACTACTTCCACATTATGAGCCTGAATTGTTGAGGTTTTCTGGGTACCTTTTCATGGCAAGTTTCACTAGTAGCAGAAAAATTAGTAGTTTTCAGAAAGTATGAATTTTATAAAGGCACCTTTATGCCTCATCATCACTATATATGCAGATTTGCTTCTAGCAACTGTAACATACCTTTGCACATGCTAATTCTCTAAAAAAAGAAAAAAAGGATATTTGAAGTGCATGAAAATAATGTCCCTAAAATAAGATGAAGATTGTGGAGTCTGTTTAGAAACTTCAGTTATGGAGAGATTCCTTCTCTTCAGTGTTTCTCAAAAACACATTCTGCTAATCTGTTTTGTCTGATTAGTATCAGATTCAGAGTCTCTTTGTGATTTATTTTCATAGAAACAGATGTTATCATTTGTGGTGGAATGGAGACATATTCTGGGCATTATGTAACCTCCTTTGGCATTAACTTATGCTACATGTTTTTCCCTCATTTTGCCATAACATTGTAATTGTACCCAAATGGTTCTCAACATGTTTCCATAGATACTTGACATGTTCAGACTTTGTGCAATGTATGCCTTGGTCTCACAAATTGCTCTTGTTTTTAAACTTGGGTATCTGCTACACCCATAGTTTTCAAATCATAATTGATACTGGTTATAACATAGCAGTTATGTTCACATATTTCAGTGCTGCCCACCCGCTCTTATTTTGTAGCTTGTGATGAATTTTGCAACATCTCTGCTTGTCACTGAAGTGTTCATAGAGTGTTGTGGGCTCCCTTAGTGGGAACCCTCTCTACACCAACAGGTCTTGGGAGGAGAGGTGTGGGACTGAAGATGAAGGCTCTAGACCAGGTGAGAGAAAGAAGAGATGATTTGGGAAAACTGTGTGAACGTAAAGGACCTGTGGAGAAACAGCTACATGCTGGAGCCTTCCTAAAGATAGTCTGATCTGATGTGACACTTCTGTGTTTGCATTAGTTTGAGGTTCTCCTTCAGAAGTTGCTGCTCTCTTTGGGCCCTGCTAATTAGCTCCCACGTTTTTTTAGTTAGCTTGTACTTAGCCAGAAGATTTGACACAGGACTTGTAGGCAATTGATTGGAACATATTTTAAGTCACTGGGAGCAGAGATGTACCTGAATCATTCTTTTGTGCTACCCCAATCTATTTCTACCTCCTGAGATGAAGAGGAAGGACCTGGCTGACATCAAGAACAGATACAAAGTATGCTTTGTACATGCACAACAGCTCTTTGACTGTCTTTTGTAGAGGGCCTTTCCTCTTCCATAGACTTAATTTCTTGCTGTTTCTTTAAAATCCTACTGGCCAACCTCAGCTGGCAGGGAAGGCAAAGGAATCAGATTTCTTTTGAAGTAAAGACCATTGTTACTTCAAAAGCAGGTCGGCGGATGGGCTTGGACTGGGAAACATTTTATCTGGATGTTTTGACGGGCTTGAAAACCTCGGGTTGCAGCTGGAACATATGTAGGAAAGGGTATGCTCTATGAGCCAGGTCAAACAGGCTGAACACCCCAAAAAGTGCAAGAGAACATCTTCCAGTCTTCTGGTACATGTATTTTACAAGCCCTGCTAAAGTGAATGTAGGAGCACGTGCTAGGACTAAGCTAGGGCAGTGCTACATAGAAGCATGGGTGTCCCAGCCACTGGATCTGATGGAGCAAATCTGCAGCATCCATTCCCACTCATTAACTGCAATTTTTGCCTTTGGAGAAGTACAGGAGGTAAGAAATGATTACCTAGGGGTCCCCATCCTCTCAATTTAATGTATAAAATTTCTAGTATGCAGACCTTACACAAGTGGAACAGATTACAGCTGCATGGCCTTCATATTTCTTTGCCAGGTATTGCTTATGATTATTTTCCCAAACTTAAAAAAAGAAACTCTAGAGAAAAGGCAAGACATATTTTATCTTACTGTTATATACATATATGTATGTTAGCTTAAGTACTTTTTAATATTTCCTTATTATGCCAGAAAAATGAAAATACATTCAAAAGATGTAAACAATTATTTTTGTAATTTCCTAATGGAGACAGTTTGAAAATCTTCAACCTTTTTTAGATACCTAGTCATGTCTGCATGTCAAGAAAGCAAAATTATAAGCATGATCTTTATCAGCTCATGTCGCAAAGGACAGCAGAAGAAAAAGCATAACTAGTATGAAAAGAAACTGTCATTTATGAGTTTCTTGTTTCTAAATTAGAAACTGACTTTTTTTTAAAAAAATCATCAATAGTTTTGGTTTATTCAGTTTTTGTTGAACAAAGTAGCAGTTTTGCTGCTAACTAAAGTCAGTCTCAAATTTGGCACTAACTGCAGGCTGTTCTGCTTCAAAACAGAGCATTGGCCAAATATATACAATAGACTAATGGTAGACTAATACAAATTTTTAATAGCAGAAAAAGTAGTTTTCTCTGTGTTCATACACTTGAAAGGATGTTTCAGACTTTTTGTGTGTATATTCAAGAGCAGATATGCTAGGATAATGGCACTTTATCATTGCATTTTGACTCCTGCCAGGGCCACATTGGGTGTTGGCTAACAAAAGTGTTGATGTCAATGCAGCTGACTTTTCAGCTGTTCATCTTTATGTGAATGTTTACTTGTAACAATATGCTCAGAAAAGTGAGGCACTGAGAAATTCTACTTCCAATTGTGGCAGAGACGAGCATGAAGATTTACGTGACTGTGGGTTTAAACCACAGCTGACAGACACACTCTTTGCATGCATGTGTATTGATAAATATTACATTGTGTGCAGGAGGATGCACATTTTTAATACTTGAGCTCAGCAGAACAGGTTATAGTAGCAGGGCATAGCTGTGTGAAATTAATAGTTCATCATTGTGATTTAACTAGAGAATAACAACAATATCTATTCCTTCTACAGAATGGCATTAGTTCATGGCAGCATATTGATTTGTAGGACTTTTATCTAACTCTCCAAGCTTGAAAGATTTAGTATCTCTGACCCCTTCCTGTGGTTCATCATAGTTTGCAGCATTCATTTCTTGTAGCATCAGCCTTAAGTACATTGTAGGTAATAAAATGCATCTTCAGGCTCATGATAAATGAGTGCAGGTAGAACTAGAGTTGCGGGGTGTCAGTTTCTGGGCCAGATATCTGTGTCACAGTTTCCTGTGACCATTGTAGGGGACTGGACTCACTGAGATGCTGCGTCCCGTTCCTCTGTTCCTGCCAGAATTCTTTGAGCCTTTCTGCAAAATATTCCAGGAGGTTTGATGATGTTTAAGTAAACTTGCCAAAAGCTTTTGTTAACAAGTCCCTTGCAAACAGTGCCTGCAGCTGCCACAAAATTAGTGGTTTAGGCCACTTCAAGAGTAACAATCAAAGGTATTACCAAAAGCAGGTTTTAATATAAATTTGTGAAAGCGTGGCTTAAACGTGTTTGATGGCGAGGTTCACTCCATTACTACAGAGATGAAGCAATCACGGAAAACAGAATTATAATGAATTTTGCATGATTTACCCAAGGACCACGGTAAGGGTGCGTCGAGTAAGGGAGATACCCCTGTTGAGTCATGAGTTATGGAGTGGACCCCCTTGCTTTCTAAACTTCTGATGGAGCCTGAGTGAAACTCAATCCAAACTTCATCTCAGACTTCATCCATGGGATGGGAATCTAAAGGATTAAATAGGGAAATCCTGCTGTTGGGTCACAAGATTCAGAATGGACTCCCTAGCTTTCTAAACTTCAGCCACAGCCTAGGCGTGGCTGAGTTCAGAATTAGCCTCAGACTTGGGCAATGGTTTATGTCTGAAGGATTTAGCCGCACTCAATAATTGACTAATTTAATATTTACAAAGTGAATAAATAGGATTAACCTTAATCAAAATAGTAACTCAGTTATCTGTAGGGGGCTTAAATCAATTCACATGTGTACTCCCACAGACACAAAGATGTGTGTGTGCATGTGTGTATATATATTTATGTATATGCATAAAGGTACTTGTTAAAAGTTCCAGTTTGTTTCACTGGAATGTCAGTGAATTACTTGCATTGACTGTCTTGGCATTTCTCAGTGGGAGAGGCTTGAGTGTTAAGGACTGGGAATGTCACCCTGGACCAACTCATCAGCTTTTGGTGACAGTCTTCTGAGTACTGCACGCTGACACTTTGCAAGCTCTGAGTGGCGTCCCACTCTGCGGGACATGCTGGTACAACCTGCCTGGTCTGGTAGAACTCAAAGGGCCTCACTTAGGACCACTGTGTATAGGGTCACAAGATGACTGGCATTTTTTTCTTTAGTCCATTCCCATCCTGACTGTAACCCTGAAATTATTCGAAAGCCCAGTTTCACTGGGGTTATGATTCAGGTGGGTAACGTTCCAAGTCTATTAGGGGATGACTGATTATTTCTCATTGACTTCCTTAGTCAGACAGCACGTGTCCCTGATATGAACAGTGCCACTCCACCTTAGCCATGCAAGGGTTCCTGGTATGGTCCAGGGACATTTCACCATCCAATTCATTACATAAAAGCCAAGCCTAGTGAGAATTATTGAAATTGTAGAACAGGCTTGAGGAGGTAAAGCAGACCCCAGGAAGGGTAGGGAATGCACCACCACAGAGGCCCTGTACTGAGACTGCAGAGGACTGCCATCCTTTTGGGCTCCTTCTCTTTTAGAAAGTTTGGCTTTTCTAACTCTCTATATTATATAATTTTACTGGCACAATATAACATCAAGAATAAACATTTAGTAGGTAATATAAAACTTGGACAACAAAGTCCTGTCTCTGCAGAATCAATGGAAAAAGCTTAACTTAATCAGTGGGGTCACTTGGTGTGTTTGTACTGACTGCAGAGTATGATGGGTGCCTCCAGGTGAGCAGACCTGCAAGTTTAGAGGACTAGGCTGAGCATGTTAAAGGAAAGCTTCATAGGGCCTGATGTATTCATGGTCCAGATAGTTTCTGAACCACCCCATGTGAAGACAGTATCATGCCATACTCTGCAGAGGAGGCTTGCAGAGACCACTCACTGGCTGCAGTGAGACAAGTCTCAGTTCAGCGCTCTGCTAGAGGACACAGAGCAACCCAGTCTAAAGAGGATTAGGAAGTAATTTTCCATGAAAATAATTTTCCATCCACTATTGACCCTTGTTAGCAAAGAGCTGATCAAGTGGAATATGGGGCCAAATTGTTCCCGTGTGCCTAATGAAGGGGGCTGTGCCCTGGGGCTCTGGTGCATGTCCAAGAGGTCTTACATTCATAGATTTATTGAATCATAAAATGGTTTGGCTTGGTAAGGATCTTTAAAGATCGCTTAGTCCAATACTTCTGCCAGGAGCAGGGACACTCTTCAATATATCAGGTTGCTCAAAGCCCCATTTTGAACACTTCCAGGGATGGGGCACCCACAGCTTCGCTGGGCAGTCTGTTCCAGTGTCCCAACAGCTTCACCATAAGAAATTTCTCCCTTATGTTTCATCTAAACCTATCCTTTTTCAGTTTAAAACCATTACTCCTTGTCCTGTGACTGTTGGCACTGGTAATAATTGTCTTTTTTACAAGTCTCCTTTATATATTGAAAGACAACAATAAGGTCTCCCTGCAGCCATCTCTTTTCCAGGCTGAACAACTTCATTTATTCCAGCAGAGCCGTTTGGCCTTGTGTTGCTTGATATCCACCCTTCCTGCCACCATGCATATAGTTGTGGCAGTTGCTAAGAATGTGAGGGATGAGGAAATACTAAAATAGCAATGCTTTTCAAACAATAGAAATTAAATTAAAAATAGTAGTGCTTATAGCATAGTATGGGACTAGTTGCTATTTTTATCCTGATCATGCTTTTGTACTGCTGCTCCTTGTACATGCATTTGTACATCACCTAGTTTCACAGTTAAATAAAAAAGGATGAAGAACAACAGATACATGTAAAGGGATTTGGAATTACAGATTGCAGAGCTAACAAACCCTTCAGATCTGCAGTGCGGTAATTTGTACTGTATTATGGCACACTGGGTTTCAAAGCAATTCATACTCATTGGCAGAGAAAGTTAAATGTTTGTTTCAGTCTGATTATGAAGAAAATGCATAATTTCAGCACTTAGCAGGTGTATTACCTGCCTTTGTTAGATTATCATGTTTTACACTTGGTTTGTACTAATCCTTTTCAGGTTTTATCAAAATAGAAATCAGAGCCATCGTTTTCATTCTTCCCCTCATAAACTGGATGTTATGTAAAAAAAAAGAAATTCTGGGGGAGAAAACCTGATCTGATACGTGACCTCTCATTGTTCAGGAGTTTGTCTAAATACATGAAAAAAAGCCAATTAAGTTACTAATTCCTCTAACACCAGTGAAGGCATAATTATCAGTAACTAACATTGTCAGAGCTTCCCTGTTTCCACTTGGTTACAAATCTATTCACATTACTGCTGAAAGTGATGTTTTTTAAAATAATACACTTTAAACAACATAAAACAGCTGCTGCCCCCTCTACCCTTCCCTCATCAGAATCCCATTCTGCCAGTGAAAGTGCTGTCCCAGGAAACAGTCTCTGGTGGCAGTGCCAGCATTGACAATTCTCTTGGTCCTCACACAACAGAAGGCCTTCCAATGGCTTAGAAAAGTGTCAGCCTATTAGCTTCCTATTTTCAGGAGGTATTTTAACAAGTCAGTATTGGGGCTGTTTTGAAATTGATTTCATTCAAAAACATAACAGAATAAATCACTTTCCACAAATGCCAAAAAAGCATGAGTCTGTGAGTGCTGTAAAACTAAAATCTGAAATTTTAGCTAAAATTAATTAAGCAGTCACCTGTTCCTTTTTCCTCTTGCTCTCAAAAAAAAAGTTAGAAACTAAAAAATGTAGCAAACTAGCATGACCTTTAAAACTAGAGAGGTTTAGCGCTTGTACTCCAAAATGAAAGGTTCAGGGTAACTAAACAGCAATCAGCTATGTAAAAGACTGCACTCTGGCTAGAATGGGAATGGAGTGAGTAGAAATACTTAAAAGAATTTAGATTGGCCTTTCCCAGGAGTAGTTAGGATTGCATTCTACCACACAACATGTGCTTGTAGTTCTAGGTTTAGTGATGAATAGTGGAAATGCCGCTCAGTTAGGGATCTTTGCCCAGCTATGATATGCAGCAGTACACAGAGTTTGGCCTTGCTGGAAAAAGGAAACAAGGGCAAGCTGTCTGAGGGTGCATCAGAGGCATCAGTGGCATGCGAGGGAGAACATTCAGGAGCCATTACAGGCAGGTGTCCTGCACCCAGGCCTGTTCTCATTTTCTCTCCCTAAAAGTGATTCCTTTTCACACAGTATGGGCACCAGCCTTCTCTCCTTCTTGGGGTCATATGAGTGACTGAGCGCATAGAGGGAAAGGAGAATGTGTGGAGCTCCTGTTTACTCTGCTTCATCAGGTCTGACATCTTGTTTTCCTCTGGATCATAAAAGAGGGTCTTGGTAACTCAGACCTGGTTCTGAGTCACTGGGAAATGACCTCTTGGCACTCTGCACTGACTTTTCCCAGAGTAACTTGAGAGTTCCTGAGGATCTTCCAAAGGCACTCCTGTAAAAGGTACTCCTTTTACAAATCAAACCAGATTTATCAGAAGCATCTCAATCTGTGCAATTTTTTCATTAAAAGTCTATGTCTTTCTTTCTTTTTATTTTTTTTCCCCCCAGAAATGAGAAGAAATATATTAGCAGATACTGGAAAGAAGTGAAAGTCGGAGACTTTGTGCAGCTTCGCTGTAATGAAATTATACCTGCTGACATATTGCTGCTTTCCTCAAGTGATCCCGATGGGCTGTGCCACATAGAAACAGCCAACCTGGATGGTGAAACAAACTTGAAACAAAGACAGGTGGTGAGGAGGTTCTTAGAGCTGGTAAGTCTTCATTCCTAACTTGTATTTAGGATAAGAATTTCTTTCAAGTAAGTAGCTGGTTATCAATACGTTCCACACCAGCTAAATATGCTTGATCTAATAGTGCTAGTGAACTACTCTTACGGTTGTCATTAAAATGCTAGCACTTGCCAACAACTGACCTCATCATAGTATCAGAAGTTTCACCATCATTTTTCCCTGCATCTGAATAGGAATTATTTGGGACAATTGTGTGTGGTTGGAAAATGTTGGAGGATTTTAATGGCTTGTATTGTAGCTTGGTTCTTGAAAACACATTTTAACTGCCCAAGGAGAAGATACTTAAATATAAACATGTACTTTTCCTGCCTGCAAACCAGATCAGTTTCAATTAGTAATCTGCCTCAAACTCTGTGTTGCAGAAAATCCCTCCAGCTCTTGGAGCATTAAAGCTTGTAAGATTTAAAGGGACAGCAAGCATTCATTCTGGAGGTGTCTGTGCTCAAAAACTGTTTTACTGCTCTCTCACTGTGCTTATCTCTCCCCAACAGCGCTATTTTGAAACAAAACATAATCCAGATCAGTTACTGTCAGCAGAATTAGAGGAAATTACCTGAAGTCTTACTTGCTTTAATGATCTTATTGAAATAGTATTTATTTGTATGCGCTCCTCTCCCATCCCTCTTGCCAGCTAACTCCAGCTTCCTGTATTTGTCAGGAAAAAAATATTAATTTTTAGAACTCAGCTACATCGGTTCTCCTTAGTAGCACTTCTAATTTGAGGGATTTTGTAAACAATGGGAGCTGTTGCCCTTACCACTGTCATCAAAGGTAACTATAGAAGCCTGTGGTTGTACTGAGAAAGATCAGCATTAATGAAGTTAATATCCAGCCAACAGGATAAAAGTCAATGTGCCTTCCAAATAATTGTTTCTGGTGGGTAGACTTTTTCTCTAAATAGCTTGTAAAAATATGAGATAAGGACTTATTTAATGATAGTGGTTTCCACACAGAATTTAGACATGACATGGCACCTACCACTGTGGCAACAAGCTCAATCAGCTACAGGCCAAACGTTTCAAAAACTCTTATTGTTTCAAAGTTAATTGAATTGCTGCTCAAACCTCCCATCCTGTTCCTGCTGAGAGGAAATCTCTCACAGTGGATAGAGCTTTAAGGGAGGTGCTTAGATGATGTATCACAGTTTTCTGCCAACACAGACTTATGTGACTTCAGGTACATTATGTGGGACAAAAACTGTAGATTTAATTTAGGTAACTGAACACAGGTGTGTTTTTGCATTTGTGGGTACAGTTACAAGATAAGGGCACATTCCAACTCTGTCTCAAAGGGAAGGCACCAGGTCCTCCACTCGTCCACAGCAGATGGTTGGATTTCTGTGATCCAAGACCACTGGACACACATCATTAGGTGTTGGTAAACATGGTGAAAGGAATTGATATGTCCAATTACATATTATCAGAAAACTGACTTTCAAGACCCTTGCTGCCCGAAGGAGTCCGTTATACTGTCTTGGGATCCCCAGCTCCCTGACAGCAGAGTGGTGATGCAGCATTCCTTGAAGCTGTCAGGCTGAGAGGACACCTGCCAGCCCTACAGAGTGCCCTGCTCCTGTGAGCTGTGGCATCTAGATGTGTGCCTGAGCCCATCAGTTGTGGAGTCACTTTTGTGTCTTGAACCAGTGATCCCATGCATGCATTAACACAGCAGGAAAACCAGGAGGGAGTGACCCAGCAACATTATGTTTGGCATACTCAATGAGATTTAAATTGCTTATCCAAACCAGGCAGCTAAAGCCTTTAGCTCTGGGGTTTGTACAGTTTGGCAAGACCTGTAACCTTTAGACTGTAGTGTGGAAGTGAGTGGCAGTGCTATTTCCTCCTCAAACAGGTTAAAGATTATCAAAGAATTGGGCCTCATATAGGAATAAGGCTGAGGAAACGGTTCCTGCCTAGGGAATTATAACTAGCACTATGTGCCAAGCACATCACAGTATATGTGGCATGGCTAGCTCAGCATACCCTGCTTTACTGAGGAAATTATCACATAGATACTTGCAGTCACCTACCACACTTTGGATTTCCAGCCCATCATCCTTCCATATCTTAGTTCTCTGTATCATGAGATGATTATGGAACTTTTCTATCTCAGAAGTGTGCTCAGAAAAATGTGGATAAATATTTTTTTAAAAATAAATTTCAGATCACAAGGTGCCAAGCTACAATAGCTGTGAGGTCCATAGTAAATTGTCAGGGGTTAAACTGAGGTCAGTTACAAAAAGCTCATTCATTCCAATGAAAACAGGACTAGTCCTCAAGGAGTCAAGTATTGAAAGAGAACTTGTAAGAAAACCACATGTGATTACCTCCCCTCTCTTAAAATAGCTGAGAAAGCAGGAAATATCCAAGCCTGGATTCCTACATCAACTAAGTTGTAGGCAAAGTGCACACTTGCAAGTAAGAAGTCTTCAGCAGCTGCAGCATCACAAAACCTCTCTGTAACAACACCCTGTATGTTATCCAGCAGAATATTTGCCACCCAAATGAAAATCCTGGCCAAAACCTCTGTGAGCATACTGTTACTTCATGCAACAGCATTAGCTTTCACACTCTGCACTAGCAGGAATAGGCTCTTACTGATTTTTGAAGGTATTGCCTTGCTGAGAGACACTCAGCAGTGGGATAGAGGGAGATGCTTGGAAAATGTTGGATAAATAGTAGGACCACAGCCAAGGAGCATGGAATAAGAAGCTGATGCCTGTCTGTTGGACTGAAGTTCAGTTCCTATCTGGATGTGTCCTAAGTTGTCACAACTGGAGAGAAGCTTATTGTTAGATCTCACAAAATGCTTCGAACACCAAAATTTTCTTGCACATAGTGTTAACCCTCCTTTTGCCAAGCCTCAGAGAAGCTTATTCCCAAGTCTCTTACAAGACCTGCATCCCAGCCTGTTCATGCATCGGCTGAGAATGCTTTTACATTTTTGTACTAACACTCTGCTCAGAAGAACAACTCTCAGTTATGTTTATAGCTGTTTGGTTCTGTGTCATTCTGCAGTACTGTTCAAGCAGGAAAACAAACAAATAAATTATGTAATCCTGACCCTCTCTTTCCCACACTGCTAAACACATTCCCCACCTCCCTAACAGAGTGATGTGCCTTGTCATGTGCCTTGTCATGGCTTATCACGGGACAAAACCCAGATTTTTTGGAAGGTTCTTTTCAAAGTATCAGCTGTTAACAGCTGTCTTTGAATAATGTCTCTGTATCAGTATCTCAAGTTTTTAAAAGAAACTTTTACAAAGGTTGGCTTGTCTGTGCTTCATGTATGAGCTGATAACTTTGGAGCACATGCCTGTGAAGCAGGTCAATGAA
The DNA here is from genome assembly GCA_013397195.1 of Hylia prasina. NCBI lineage: Eukaryota > Metazoa > Chordata > Aves > Passeriformes > Sylviidae > Hylia > Hylia prasina. The sequence continues at coordinate 466,773 of VYXD01012306.1, read as the reverse complement.
GGATAGCTATTTCTATACCTGTCACTCAGCTGGGCATGGGAATGGAGTGGGGGCGGCGGGAGGAACTGTTGTTTTAAGCTCCTGCTATGCTTTCTTGATTGTGTTCCTGCCCTGTGTGCACTCACACAATTTCGAGCCCCACAGGTCTGTGCCGAGCTCTCAGAGAGAGCCTGGTTGCCAGTTTGGAGTCACTGAAGTGGCGTGTGCAATGGGCAGTCCTCTTGCAGCCAAAGAGGACATTTTCTCCAAAGGCCAGCAAGGCCAGCACTGTTATGTTGGGTACAACTGTCCTCTGGAAAGGCTGCTGTTCCTCCAGCATCCTCTGAAGGATCTTTGTGTGTTTCTTTTCAGCAGTAACAGCATATAAGGTCCATAGTCTCAGAGAGGAGAAGGCCTTATAGTCTCCCTCTTCCAAACCTTTGTTCAGAAAAGTAGCATTCTGATACCTTTTTAGCCTGACTCTTGAAGAAGCAATAAGAAATTAGAGAAGCTTTTCTATATCCTTGTCTCCTATGCTTTGCAGGCATTATTTTACTCTGAACATATGCTCAGAAGGTCCAGGATCAGCATTTGTGGGCTTGCATTGCGTCTCCACACTTGTGAATTCCAGGAAACTGTTTTCCTTTATAGTACAAGTGACCATAAATACTGCTTATTTTAGTGCTGCTTTGAATTGTCTGAGTAATTTATAGTAGACTGGGAACATACTGCTTGTTAGCTTTGCATGTTTCTTAACGGATGCAATCTGTCAGACATAAACCTGTACTTTGTGTACATGATTCTACACCTTATCGATGCACAAGCTGTGAGAAGAGTCACTTATATATTCCTCTAGCTTCCATGTCTGAAGACACAGTTTGAATTATACCTTGCTGTGGACTGAAAAAAGAAAATCACTCAGTGGATAGATTAAAAAAAGAAAAAAGAAAACAGGAGATTTTACAAAGGCCTTGACATTTTTTCCTCCAAGATTTTAAATACTGTGTTCTTGTTATTCTGCTACTACAGCAACAGGATGTGTTAGAAATGTTTAAAATAGCCAGAAGCATGCTATGTCTTTAAAACAAACAGGATAGTGGACTGTCTTCACCCTGAAACACAGATCAGGTTCATGTGTGCAGCATGACTCACTGGCAAGTGCAGCTGGGAGAAAGCACTATGCTAAAACCCCACTGTCTGTGGTCTAACAGCGTTACCCATGAGTAGTAAACATCTCTTGGAAAAGAAACCACCAAACCTACTCTTTGTAGGTATTCTTCACATTTCCTTCTAATTTCAAACCCACCCTCACTGCTGCCAAGTCACAGCAGCCATTTCTGGTGCACTGGATCTAATAGGAGACACAGTAGGCAGGAGGAATCAATGTGTTTTCTGTGCTACTCTGCAAGCTGCCGTGCCACCACACCCTCTGCAGTTGCTTATGGAATGTTTTCCATCTATCTGAGACGTCATTTCAGCCGCTCTTCAGAGAGTGGATAAGCAGATACAGCCCGGGCAACACGAGCTCAAAACTCCCTTTCAGATTTCATAAACTTGATTTAGGATATTTTGATAGCATGAATCTAGACTCATGAAAAACATTTACATTTCCGTGCTCCACTGTTTTTACTCAGTATGCCTTTTAACAAAATCCACAAAGACGTACTGTGGATTCTGGAGCAGCTTATGGTTTATTAACCACTGCCCCTGTCCTGGGTGTTTATGTGGAAAGCTTCAGTTCAGCTGAAAGCTAAGCTAAATGTAGCAGCTGCCATCCCCTGTGAGAAGGTGCATGTATCCCTGTGGGGGCTGGTGGGGGTAGGAGATTAATTTTTTTCCTTTTCATTTTCTCCTAAGAGTAGAACTTCATTCAAAACAAACCTATTACTAGCATGATTAAACAGGTTTAGATAAGCCTTGCAAATTACTTTGTGACTGCTTATTTACTTGATCTGAAAAGCACATCTGAATTTGGTGTCTGCCTGTTTGGGAGGTTCATTTGCATGCAGACTAGCACCAAAATAACTGATGAATCTGATTTCCTCACAAGTCAGTTTGTGAACACTTCTGGAATATGTATAAATGCAGAGCCTGTGTACTGCAGGCATATTTTTTCAGCAGTCCTAGCCTGGAAGCTGGGCTAAATTGACAGATCCAGCTATCATTCCAGCCCTTCCTGGTCCTGCATTGTGCTGGAAATACATTGGGTACAGCTGGACTTAGAGAAACAGTCCTGCAGCTCCCTGTTCCAAGCATTAAGCCATTTATACCATTTCTTTTTTTCCCTGTGAGTCCCAGGCTGAAGCTGCCTCAGAAGAGAAGACTCTTCTAGGAGGGCTGCGCTCTAAGCCTGACTTGGTGGCTCCAGGCTGCTCTGTGTATGAGGTATTTTGGCAAGGGCAACTCATGCTGATTGCATGTAAACAACTCACAGGGCAGCCTTGGTATCTCAGTGTAAATGTTGCTTTTGCATTCAGTTTTTTACTCACTCAAAGAAAATTTAAAAGAGGAAAAAGAGACAATAAAGCAATTTTCAAATGTTAGTTTAGCCTAAACTGAGCTAAGATTTCTTGTGCAGCAATCTGCATTGTCTAAATTAGTCCAGTTTGAGAGAACAGTTGAAGTTAAAGCAGCTCAACTTCTGGGCAGACTAGTTTTCAACTTACCTGTTGGTATGCACTTCTTATGGATCTTATAAATGAATGGGTCTTCTAAAGCAAGACAAGAGATGTATAGCTATATTCCCCCCGTTGCTTTTAGTCTTACTAGTACCTTCAGGCAGTCATCCACCCGCAATTAGTGGGAATTATTATATTCCTACTATTCACTATTATAATCAAGTAGATGGGAGTTAATCAGCATACTCACCGTTGTTTGACTCAGTGTTGTTTTGACTGTGAGTACTTTAATAAGGTAGAATCAGGCCACAATAACAGCAACTGCCTCTCCAGCATCTTTTGGGGGTTATCCCTTGAGCATCTCTTTTTTGCAGAATTTTGAGGAGGTCCAGAAGGTGATGAAAATTGCTTTGGAAACTCCAGATATGCACGTGTAAGAATCAGATTAGTGCTACATCCCACAGGTGTTGCCAAAATTTATTTTCCCAAGGGAAAGAAAGTTTAAAAAAACAAACCAAACAAGCAAAAGTAAACAATATTTTTTCCTAAGCACTACCAGCATATTAAATTATAACCTGTTTTTTTTAGTTCTACAGTTTAGCTTAAGATTTTAGAGAAAAAATTCTTGTAAAAAGACTTGTATTTTTCAGTGCAAAATGGAAGCATGTCACACTCTGGGAAGGACTTTTGTCTGAGGTAATGCCTTGAACATTCAGTATGTTTCTTTGATGGGGTGAATTGTTATGAAAATCTCTACCCCCATATTGTTGTATCTTTTTTTGGATAATACCTTGTTCAGAGATGACTTATGTGGAAACTGTGGACATGTCTAGTTAAAGAGGAAGCAACTGCAGTTTCTCTAACAGAGAAACAAACATATAACAGATGCGTGCTGAACAACCTGGTGCAGAGAATGACCCAAGCCGGTGCTGTGGCCAACACTGTCTGAGCTAAACGTGCTAAAAGAAGGCTGAGAACAATTTTTCAGTCTACACCTAACCATGGCACTTGGTTAGCAGTCCCACACTGAGAGGCATGAGGAAATAAAAAAACTCAAGAATGATGGTTCACTTCCTCCTTGGTCGGCTTTGGGCACGGTTATCATCTCCTTCTAGTTTCCATTGCGCAGGTGTCCAGGCCACAAGTTTGCATTTTGAGAGAGTTTCATTAGACAGCCAAAGAATTTGAATAACTGTAAGAGAAAATTTTGGATGTAGTAATGCAAGCAATAGCAGGGAGTGGGAGAGTAGAGGAAGAATCCTGAGACTCTGAGGAGTGCTGGGTATTTGACTTTTGCCACTGGCATTAGTTGTTTGGTTTTGTGTTTAAATGTAGGTTAAAGGGGCTAAATTGATGGATCTAAGTTTGAGTGCCATGGCTGTGAAGGACCTCTCATCCCTAGGGTAATCCTTCCAGCACTGGTGGAACAGTGGTAAATCCATGTAAGGAAATGTATTATGCCAGTGTTATGCTTGTGCTATTTCAAAGCTCTGTAGAGGCAGGAAATTTCATTCTCTGTATCAATAACGCAGGATTTCTCAGTTTTACTGTTTCTCTGAAAAGGTATCAGAAAACAAAAGAGCTTTTCAGACCCACAGAGAAAATAAAATGCTATTCTGCTTTCCTGTTATAGAAAAGTAAACGTTTACATTTAAAGCAAGTTAAGAAGAGATTTTCCTTTTTTTTTTTTTTTTTTTTGGTCTTTTTTGATATAGCCTAATTCATTTCTACTGAATAAATGTTTATTTCTAGAATTGTTTATTCCTTAGCCATTCATTGGCCTGAGCACAGGAAATACCTGGAATATATGTTCTTGGAAATTAGTTTTTGTAATATAACACTGGGAACTCATGATTTTAGGGCCAGGATTTTCGAGTGTCTGAAACCACAACCCCAGATGGCAGTAGTGGTGGTTAGAAAGGATGGAAAGACCTTCTTTTCCAGAGCAGAAGGGTTCACAGTATTGAGCCAGATATAAGCCAAATTACATTAGTATGGTCTCACTTTGCTTTGAAAGTACTGAGGTGGAGAAGGGCTGTGCTTTTCTGCCAGAAAAGGCAGAGGAACAGTATGAGGAACTCCTGTATTTATTTCAGCATCAAGGATGTGAACTCTCATCCCACTTCTCTTTTCTCCACCTGCTGCTACCCTCCAAGTCTTTTACACAGTTTAGTGGTGATAAGCCATGGCGGTCATTAGAAATTTGCATCGAAATGTTACTTACCTGGGAAGTGGCTGGTTGTATGTCTCAAAACTGCTATTTCAATGAAATCATAATCATTTCTGTTCTTTGGTTATACCTGGGTTCATCCTTTCAAGCTCTGCTATGACTCTGTGATGGTCAGATACTTTCCATTACATGTGTGTGCTCATGAGAGAGCTGTGGTTGTCCTGCAGGTTCGTGGCTGGACAAGATACTGTTCTCCACAAGTACTATAATGCTTACACTTCTATTCAGTGTTGAATTAAAAGCATCAGTAGCGCATGGAGATTTATAGACAGCAGTGCTAATACCCTAATTCAGCTTTCCTAATGGTACAGAAAATAGAATGGTTTACATCAAAGCAGGGAACACAACCTTTTGGCTTCCAAGAGAAAGAGAGTTTAATTAACATGCAACATGGTTCAAAAATGCATATAAGTTGTCTTAAGCATTTTCTCTTCCTCTAATTAACTTTTCCAAGCTTCTCTACTTACTCTATTTTTGGCATGACTTGATTTAATAGCAGATTGAAAACTATACCCCAAATGGCCTCATATACCTGTATAGTAATGTGGCCTGCATGGCTGAGATCATGGGGATCTGACTTATGGGCTGCTGCAGTGTAATAGGAGCGGGGTAAAAATGACTTTGACCTGCTGCTAGCTGCATGGAGATGGGTCATGTCAGCTACTAAGAAACAAAAATCTCCTGGTACTTTATAGGAGTACCTCTTACCTAACTTCTTTAGGTTAGATAACTGATAATGACATGGAAGAAAAATGAAACAAACTATTTCATTTGTTGATATTCTCCCTGTTGGTCTTTTGTCTGACCTTTGTTCTCATTGGTTGCCCTTCAACATCTCACATTTTTTGAATGCTTATAATAATGAATATATGCATAAGAATCATATACTCATGGAGTAATTTGGATTCTAAAGGAACCTTTAAAGACCATTTAATCCAACATTCTGCTAAGGGCAGGGACATCTTTCATTGTATCAGTGTTCTCAAAGCCCTGTTTAACTTGAATCTGAACACTTCAGTGATGGGATATCCACAGCTTCTCTAGGCAACTCATTCCAATATCTTACCATCTTTTTAGTAAAAAATATATATTTTTGTCTAATCTGAATCTACTCTCAGTTTAAAAATGTTGCCCCTTGTCCTGTCACTACAAGCCTTGCTAAAAAGTCTTTCTTGGTCTTTCTTATAAGTTGCATTTATATACTGAAAGGTCTCCATGCGACCTGGAGCCTTCTCCAGGCACAACCACAACTCTCTCAACCTTTCTTCATACGGGAAGTGTTCCAGCCCTCAGATCCTTTTTGTGGCTCTCCGCTGAAACTACTCTTGCCTGTTACATGTCTTACTCATACCAGAGCTGGACACAGCACTCCAGGTGGGGTCTTATGAGAATGGAGTAGAAGGGAAGAATCACCTCCCTCATCTTGCTGGCCACACTTTTTTGATGCAATCCAGGATACAGCTGGCTTTCTGGGTTGCCAGCACACAATTCCAGCTCATGTCCAATTTTTCATCCATTGGTATCTCCAGCCCTACTCTGCAGGGCTGCTGTCAATACATTCATTCTCCAGTCTGTACTTGGCCCAACCCACAGGCACATGGCCTTGTTGAACTGAGGTTTGTATAGACCCACCCCTCAATCTTGTTAAGGTCTCTTCTGGATGGCATCCCTTCCCTCCAGCATGTCAAACACACCACACAGGTTGGCGTCATCTGCAAACTTCTGAGAGTGCATTCAATCCCGCTGTCTGTGTCACTGATTAATAGTACTGGTCTCCAATACAAGCCCTTGAGGGTCACTATTCATTGCTGGTTTCCATCTAGACACCAAACCATTGACTATAACTCTTTGGGCATGGCCATCCAGCCAATTCTTTACCCATCTAACAGGCCAAATCAAAGCAGAAAACCGTATCAAATCAGAAGTCCAAGTAGTGGACTTCTACACAGAGGGTAAGAAGGGTGGTGAGGAAAGCCTGCACAAGAGTAATAGGCTCTGCTCTGCTGCTGTGATCTAATTCAACAGGTCATACTCATAATACATATACATATTCATGTATGTTTGATTGACACAGTTATCTGAACAAAGTATGCAGACAACTGAAGACAAGACTGTGCAGGAACTTTGTAGCCATTGTGTTTGCCTGAGGTAGGAGGCTGTCTAGAGAGCTTAAAAGGGAAGCAAACCTCAGTCTCTGCCATAACGATACATTTTCATTCCTGTCACCTCATTTGCCATCTTTGGAACTGACAAGGCCATTGTGAGTTTCCTTTCATAAGATTCATGCAGTCAGCTGGTGTCTGAAAAATAAAACACCCTTGAATTCCTTGAGAAGGTGGTCTTCATTTTGCTAGTGGTGGCTTTAACATGTTGATTGCGAAGGAGCTTGTTCAGTAGAAGAGATAGCAGATGAAAGTAGACCAGAGGGGAAGCTGCTCACCAAAGTGTTCCGCAGCCATCCCAACTTCCCCCCGTTCTGTGTGTGCCAAGCACAGCCTGCTGGCCCGACTGTTAATCTTCACAGCTGCACCTCCACCCGCTCCACAGAGCAAAGAGGCAAAGGTAGAAACAGCTGGGATTAAGTGGAGAAGGTTCACTCAATGCCATGTTTGCAGCAGGGCAGGCATGTGATGGTAGAAGTTGACAAAAATATGAATCCAAGCGAAGACAGCACGTTGGTGTCCAGCTTGGGGAGTTTTTACTTGATTGTAACACCTTCTCACACTGGAGATGCTTGTGGAAAGGCTGACAAAACTGCAATGGTGCTGATATAAATGCTGCCATTTAGTATTTGGAATAAAAGGACTTTCATTAGGACTGCCTGTTTCCCTCTGTGCTCCCCTGCAGTGGCCAGGGGCTGGAGTCTCTCAGTTCCTTAGGCAATTGCTGTATGTTACAGGTTTCCCTCACATCCTAGAGACATTTCTTAAACATGATACTTTGTAAGGTAAAGCTGCTTTTATCCAGATTCCCTGTCTTCAGGCTGAGGTAGGGTCATCAAGCTTTTTGTGTTTAACCGCATCCGGGCGCTACAGCTGCTACTGTTAGGTTTCACTGTTCACAGGAAAACCCCTGCCTTACCAACCAGTCTCTTTCCTGTCAGGACTCCAGTGTTTGGGGTTTTATTTGTGGAATGATGGAAGAGCAGTGCTTGGAATTTCTCTCTTCTGGGTGAAGGATAGTTCTTCCATAGCCATTTCTTCTGGCAGAACTTCATTCCACAAGAAATCAGACTGTCCAGCAGTCTGGGCTGGAGCAGGAGCAGGACAAGGTATATTCAGAAGCTGACCTGAACTGTTGTGCTACTATTTTAAAATGACTGTGCGATGTTTTGTCCCCTAATCAACTGAAGTTTTCCTCCAGCACTTAAGAAATGGAGCAGAAAGGCTGCTAGAAATCTTTCCAGAAAGGAGAAAGCACTGGAGAGTTGGGAGAGTTACATCTGTCTGTGACCATGAAGTGCAAAGCCTCTGCAGGAGCAGTGTGGGTAGTACAGAGAGTTTGGGAGTCCATGAGAGGTCCATGGTTTGTGGTTTAGTTGAAGCACTAAGCTAATACTGAGGTTGGCTCTTACGGACTATGCACCCATTCATTTATTTCAGTGACTGGCCTTTGGGACAGGTAGATGCCACTTTCTTAATTGTCCAGATCTAGGTCTGTATTTCAGCCTTGACGTGCGCTGTTCCCTTACCACTCTCCAGCACTACTATAGTCTGTAAGTGAATTTATTCACACCACGATAATTTTCAGTGCATTGCTAAGTCCATCATCCTGAGGGACATTAAAACTCGCATGTGTGTATTTTCAGTGTTGTAGACATATTTTTTTGGTACTTTCATTCCTTGATTGACTAAAACAGAAGTTTCTTCAGCTGGCTGTTCCAGAATTATTGAGATCTTCCTAGGCCTTGCAAGCAATACATTTTCTTTCCTGCAGCCTGGATATTGCACTGTTGCCTCATATTATTTTCTACAAAGAGGAAAACTTTGGTCAGCCAGAGGAAGATCAGCCCTCTAAAATGTATTTGACTTGCTCAGTTGTTCCAGTGTTTCTGAATACTGAACATGTGTTACTTTTAAACAAACAATACTGAAAAAAAATCCAATTATAGTAGTTTTAAGTGTGAAAAACAGAACAGTTAAATTCTGATGTACAGCTGGATCTTCTTAGTTCCTAAACAGCATAGATCCAACTGTTTCTTCCTTTTTTTGTGAATTAGTGGCACAGATAAATTGTGCCATAGAGACTAATGCAGCAAAGCACTTCACTCCTTCAGTATATATATAGTTAATATGCTTTGGATACATAACATCAGTATGTAATTCCAGTTGCACATTAATAAAAGGTCAGATTAATTTTATATGGTAAAGGCAGGGTACTGCTATATAAAGCAGTAACAGGATGGACCAAAGAACTAAGGATGAGTTCTTAGTGCGCTTAAAAGCTTTTAAACTGGAAAAGCTATTTTTCTGGCTGAGGCAGATTTTTGGCTATTAAATATCTTCTTTGAGTTTTCCCCATGACTCCATTTCTCCTTTTTTTTTGCTTCCTCCAGACATACACGCCAAAACAAATCCCAGAGCCCTCAGCAGCCCTGCACTGCAGGGAGAAGTCTGGATAAGATCCCCAGCACAGCCAGTAAACACAATGTGATAAGTGGGTATGTGATAACTGTCACTGTCACCCAAGGGCGTCCTGGGTACCCATTGCTGTCCTATTGGAAGAAAGGACTGAACATCAAAGTCAGGTTTCTGCAGCAGTAAAGTAGGGCAGATGAATAAAGGAAAACATTTTAATAACTATGCATTATTAATACCACTAGCAGGCTATTAAATCATCCATACAACAGGCATTTAATGAAGGGAAATATGTTGTTTGAACATTGTGTAATTGTCAAACTGACTCATCTGGCATGCTTTGCTTCTTGAGCTATGACAGTTTCGTGAGGTTGCCAGCAGAACTGAAAAGGTTGGCATTTCACTGTGGAGATTCAGAATCATCTTACAGCTGAAGCTACAAAGTCATGTTGGAGACAGCTAAATCCAGTCTGCTTTTTTTGTGACAAATCTTTATACTATCTTCATCTGTCTACCTGTTGGTTTTCCACTCTTTAAAGGCATTGTAATTTTCTTCCCCTCAGCACTTCGTCTTTTTTAGGGCATAAGACACAGCCCAATTATTGCAGACCTAAGATATTGTTTTAAATGGAACCTTTTGTCAGATTTAATAGCTAGTGCATTGTGAAAAGGCTAGTCACAAAACCCTTTGCACCTGCAATTTAACTTTAATTTGAAATTCAACTTTAAAAGAGTCAATATTTAGCAGTTTTTGCAGTTTGACTAGGTCTGCTTATGTAAGGAAAACAAGCTGTTCCATTGCTGCATTTAGACTAAGAATGAATTTCCCGAGGTTTTAAGAAAGTGGAAGAAATAGGATTTGTGTGTAGGATGTTAAACGTTTTCCTAGCAAGAGGAGTCCTGAAGAAATGAAATACATTCCATGGAATCCCTGAGTATATAAAATACCCAATGTTAGTATCACCCTGTGTGCTCTTGACAAGTTTCAAACTTTCAAAAATACCTATGAAGGTATTCTGACTTCCTAAGAAGTCAGCAGTTTTTTTCCAAGGAAAGCAGTGGACTAAAGCTATCATGGCAAAATCAAAAAGTGAAGTCAGGGATTTGATGAAAGTCAGTTTCTTATTGAATCAAAGGCCTTCTTTTCTTTTTTTTTTTTTTCTTTTCCTGTTTGTTTTTTTTTTTTTTCATTTTGATATGACATAATATGGCAGAAGAGTTGAGCAAGAAGTGGATTTTACTCCTCCAGTGTACCTCAAGCACAATTTAATACCCTTCTGAGCATGGGTGTGGGCTGCAGGTTAAGCACTACCTAGTAGCAAGACATCTGCCTTGAATGAAAGCAGTAAGTTTTGCTTTATTTTAGGGGGCCTTTTCCTTAGAAATAGTCATGGCAAGTAAAATGCAGCAAAAGTAGAACTGGTTGTTCAACAGAAATAATGTGACTGACATGAACAGAATTTAGCCCTGGCCTTTGCAACCCAACAGTTTTGTAAAATACTCTGGGGAACTTATGTGCAATCAGTGAAATCTCTCCCCAGTTTTTATCAGCCAGAATCAGTTGTTCAGGTCACTGGTACACAAGGCACAAGTTTGGGACACCTGCCGAGGTACCAGGTAAAAAATGATACACACCTTCAGAAAATTTAGAAAATGCTGCCCTGTATGACCAAGCCTTGTTGATATGCACAGAGGGATGATGAGGACACCAAAGAAGTCAAGACTTCAGGGAGATTAGGCACTGGACAGCCTCATCTTAGATTGCAGTCTGTCTGGGCACGGAGCTTTTAATCTCTCTTGGTACTGGGACAGCTTTAAAGCCCAGCAGTTCTGTAAGTGGGAATTAAGATACACAAAATCAGACACATCAGATAACTACTGCACAAAAGTCTGGGCCAGTTCTATATTTGACCATATTTTGATCTTGTTTCTTGTGTCTTAACAGTGATGCAGAAATTCAGTGTAAAAGAAAAATTAAGGGTAGTGGTGGAGAATTTTTTTTTCATGGACCTTTACCAAGAAAAAAGAGCAAATCTGTGCACTGTAAATGCAACACTTTTGGCTTTAACTTCTGCCTAACTGCAGCTTCCCTTAGCTGCTAATACATGAGAACATCATCACAGTTTGTGTTTCAATTGCTGCCAAAGTGTGAGTATCAGCATTTAAAAGAGCAAAACTTTGATCATCATGAAATCTTATATTAAATTTGTGCTTCTTTGTAACCACTGAAAGCAGTCACACAGAGGCTGTGTTTAACATATTTGTTCTTTCATTTACCAAAAGGTATTTTCACATCAAAACAGTGTCATCAGCTGTAATATACAGTGTATGTCTGCCCTTCCATTTTACAGGGAAGAGAGGGAGCAGTTTGATTTATTAATAAACCAAAGAGCTTTTGCCATAAATCAGAATTCATCAGCTTTTTTCCCTTACATAAACTACTATTCTAATTGGATTTTCACTCCCAGATATTATCTGAGTAAAGACTATAATCACATATTTCAAGTTAATGGTAGCAGAACACAAATATACAGACAGATTTTATGATAAAGGACTTCTAGTTCCAAAACTGAGTCATAAATGAAGAGAAATCAACAAACAAAGGAGGGAGAAAGACAATATTGCATGGTACTGATGGGAAGGTCGGGTACATTTGGTCCTCTCTGATCTTGACAAGATCTTTCTTTTTTTGTGAAGACTTCAGAATTCTCTAGATTTAAGTACCTTTGTTTAATGTTTATTTGTGAAATTCAAACCTTCGTGGCAGGTTTTCTTTGCAGAAAGGGAATTCAGCTGTCCAACTGCTCTAGAAGATAATGTGTCCAACCACACTTACTCTGCCGAGTTCAGCAGCCATACAAAACCTGCATTTTATAATAAAAAGGTTTTATTATTAGGTGTCTGTAGGATTCCTTCACAGACGTACAACAAAGATGTTAAGATTTATTTCTTTTCTTTTTTAAGACCGCTGAATGAAAATTCGTGCTAAATTAAATGTATTATATATATTATGTTTTAATAAGGAGAAATGTTTCCCATTCCATCCAATTTATAAATGCAGTTTAAGCTACAGTGGTGAATGTTTGTAGATTATTTTTCCTATACCTTTTTTTTTCTTCTGCCAAGGAACATACTGGGGCAAGGAAGGAAAAGATCACCATCTGGGACAGTAGAGCAGGTGTTATTACTTGCTAAGGCTCAGGTTCTTGACTGCCATGATGTAATTTGGGGAGTCTGATTCTCAGCAAAGCAGCTTCTACTCAGAGCTGTCATTTGTTTTTCCCCCCTTGTTTACAAGCTGAATTCTGCATGTCAAAGTTTTTCTTTCCTCCAGTGTGCTGTAGCTGTCTCTAAGTGACAGCCCATTTTCACAGGTCTCTTTATCATCTCGTGTTTCTTGAAAATACAGAAAAGGTTTTCAAAAGTCCCAGGTGTGGGTGGTTTGAATTACCACCTCTATAGTTAAGTCTGTCTCTCTTCCAGGTGTAACCAGTAGAAAAATAAAGGGTGTTGGTTTTGATGCTGACATATCCTCTAGTTTCTTTTATCTCTTACTCGAAATCTGGTTTCTTTCACCTGAGTAGAGTCAACATCAAAAAAGTCCCAGAAACACCTGTGTGTTTCAGAGAAACTGGCAATAAGATTGTCTGTCCTGTGCTTACTGATTCTCAATCAACCATTCTCACAAGTTTACTCTTAAAAGTAGTGGTTGGGGTCTCCAGCAGCTCATCAAAACCATTATAAAACGTAACATATGAAGTGCTGTCACTATTGAAATCTTAATAACATGATAATTTAGAACAATTAGCTCTTTTATTCAAATGGTGTGCAAAGCAGCTTTATAAAAGTAGTCCTCATTGATGGAGATGAACAACCTTCTCTGTAGCACCAGGATCAGATATGTCTGCTTTCAATGTGTAACTTGATCTAGCAAAGAAAGGAGAACCTTGATTTTTATTTAACAAAATAACGTAATTCTGCTGTGATATGATGTTTTTCCTCAGACAAAATGAGGTGCTAACTACATGTAAACTTAAATAGTCAGCAACAATACCAGTTTCAGAGTAATGAGCTAGATAATCAAGAAGGTTTTTAAGTGCTAATTAAGAAAAAGTTATTCTGCTATATGTGTGTAATTTACTGTAGTAGATTAATTTATCTCTGTTGGCATAAAGCAATTAAGTCTTGCTAATATTTCAAAAGCTCATATTAGCTTTTTGATAATTGGCAGTGTATTGACTTGTCCTAAATTTTCACTGGCTTCACTGAACATGAAGGATAATAATAATATTTAAGATTTTGAGATTTTCCAGGTAATTTCATTTTTCCACTGCAGAAAGAATTCATTTGGCATCTTCCAGTTGCAGAACAGAAGTCATCCTTGTAAGGGAGATTTTGGGAGGCATCTTTGGAATTTTTTTCCCAAGGTCCCTTTGATTTTCAGTGCCAGTGGTCTGCATCTTTGCGTTCATTGCCTTTGGAAAAAACCTGGACTTTATTATAAGACAAAAACTAGAAAAGAAAGTGATTTTGGATATAATTTTCAAGTCTTTGCTCTAAATAATGAACACTCTTATTATTGCAGGACTCAGAATTTGACCCCTTGAAGTTCACCAGTGTGATTGAATGTGAGAAGCCAAACAATGACTTAAGTAGGTTTCGAGGTTACATGTGAGTATTTCATATAGTATCCTTCAGTATACACTCCTTTTCTCTAATATGGAATAAAATAAATGCTTGTTGGCTTTGGGCTGTCTTCTGTAAGTTGAATTATCATCACATCTAAATAGGGTTCCATATTTGAGGCTCTTTCAGAGGATCCTCACTTCAGAGTGAGATGGGAACTTCATGTTTCCATTCCTTAGGATGGGTTTATTTGCTAACTTCAATCACCTTACACTACAGAAATGAATGTATGAAGCACTGCAATTATGGGCACTCTTGTCCTTTTCCTCCATGGATCAAAAAAACCATCTGGAAATGGGAAGAAGTAGAAAACAAGTCCAAGAGAGGCAATAAACCAACACAGTCTGTTGTACACTTTCATGAAGACAGGTTTGTTGGATGTTTCTCTTAATATATGTGTCATTGAGGAAAGTCAGGAGGCAAAACTGACATTTCTCCAGCTGTGGCACTGTTCCTTTCTTCTCATTCAGATAAAATGAAATTATTGACTCACACAGTGGGTATGCTTGTGCATTACCACATCACCTATGCCCACCTGACTTAATTCTGAACAAACAGAACTACATCAACAGGGTGCTCATCTCTGGCTAATCAGTCCTGCTCAGAAATGAATGTTTTAGGATGTGCAAAGCACTTCGTTTCTTATGTACCCTGGTCTGTAGTATAAAGGGATGTTGGTTGTGGTGACTTAGGAGATGCACTCTTGCATGACTTTTTTTCTACAGTCTGTTAACCATGTGGAGAGTGACAGCCCAGGATACATATTTTTGCCCAAATTTTAATGACTAGAATTAAATTGACACTAATTCTGTTTCAAATACAATGATTTACCACCCATGTTGCTTAGCAGTGATAAGTAGTATTAAATTGTGTAAATGTCACACGGTAAATTGCTGAAGCTCAGGGAGTTTTTTATAGTGATGCCATTTACCACCACAGTTACTACTCTCAGATGATACAGATTGTGGAGGGCCTACTGTCAACTGGTATAAATCAGGACAGTTTCTTTGAAACTACATCAAGTTGTAGTGTGGGAAAATGTATTCCTTTATTTAGTAGCACAAAGCCCTGTAGTTCATTTGAAAGAAGAAGTTTAGTATTAGACATTACTGCATGAGGGTGTGTAATAGAGAGCCTGGTCTACTGCAGACATGCCATTTCCAGATATGGAAATGGAAAGTTTGGCAGCTTTTAGCACACTTTATGTGTGAATCTTAGTCCTCAAAATATTGAGCAGAATAGTGTAGAAAATATGCATAAATTTTTCTTCCATTATATATTTACTTATTTACTCCATGTGGAAAAGGCCTGTGGCATATAAGTTACAGAATCATTTGAATTACATAGCAGAAAACATGGTAATATCTTTTTGATGACTATTGTTTAGTATTGATTATATTTAATCTTCTTTATATTTTATAGTTTCACAAATTATGTGAGTCTATTTTGACACAAATTTTGAATCTGGCAGAAAGTATCAGGTGGTTTAGCTCTTATCAGCTATAGGACCATGGGCTATTAAAATTAGAGAGTGGGGACCAACCCCTCAACAAATAAATTCTCAGACCCCTAATTTATCACAGAAGAGAGTTTTTTCCCCTCACTTTTTAGAGTTCCTTCATTAGTATAATGGAATCAGGAGTCTATTTCAAATCATACATTAACAAGATGAATAGCAATTAACACATCTGCATTGAAACATGTCATTGTCACATCAAACTCAGATCTTAATTCTTGTTCAAAATTTTGCCGGTAGTAGCTGCCTGAAATAATGGATCAGATAGTCACCAGCCAATAATATATTGACTGAAAAGAAATGATACCAAAACATTTAAATAGGAATCCCATGAAATAATAGACTTTCAACAGATCCAAATGTAAAAGCCGTGCTGAAACATTACTACCAAAGTTTCCTAGACATTTTGACCACTTAGTAGGTTTCCAGTTTTGATTCAGATATTTTTTTTTCCTGTATGAAATGTGATCTTTGGTTTTAATGTCTTTGCTGACAAATCTTTCAAGAAATAGAAATATTTGTGTGTGTATGCTATAAACATGTAAAAATTCTGTTCCCCAAATTTTTCCTGAAACAAAATCACTATAGGTAGCCAATGTAGCACAGGCAGGCCAGGATAAAAGGAGACATAATATTTAAAAAAAAAAAAAAAAAAAACAATTTTTGGTTTAAATATTTACAATTGATCNAAAAAAGGATACTGTAGAATGCATTGAGATGGACTTAGTCCTGTCCTGTATCTGAAAAGGTGTAGCATGCACCTTACTACACCTGAATTCTTCAGCAATGTTGCCACAATCTGCATTCAACACACTTGGGGTGTGCAGATACACAGGCAGACTACCAGTTCTATTCAGGTGCTTCCTTTAATTCTCTTTTGCAGTTTCTGCACCCCCAAATAACCCAAGTGCATTCCCTCACTTTTTATTCATCTATAAATATATTCTGTGTAAGAAGAATAGAACAAAACCTAACATGCCCCCTGCCCGTATGTGTCTAGCCAGATTATGTACAGTATGCATGGCAAACATTCAAAAATCCAATTCCAGCTTCCAAACATAGCAATATTTGCTTTAAAATCTTGCTTGTGCCTTTTTGTGTGTATATGGGCAAGGGAAAAAGAGAAGTAGTAATTGGGATTCTGACTTTTCAGCTTTTTGAAAATAATAATTTTATTCTTAGACAAGAACATAAAATTTTATCTGCCCATACCAAAATAAATATAGCTTGGAATTGTAAGAAGAAGGAGCTGAATACATGTGTATATTTCTATTTCAAAGGTTGTCATAAGGTAACAAACCCAAATTAATACAAATCCATGTTACAATTTTTTAAAGAAACAAAAAACAATTATAAATCTATAGTGATGTCTTTTTAATGTGCTATAGTAACAGCTCCACTCTTGGAATAAAAAAACCAAACTAAGCAACCTAGACTAATTTTCATCAATTGAGAGTCAGGGAATTCTGACTGATAATGCTTACTGACTTAAGTCAGTTTAAGATTGTTGAATATTTTCTTTGGGAGTGTCAAGCCTTGGAAGGTAATGCCAGCTCTACCATTTCCTATGTTAGACACTTGATAAACCACAAAGTGAAGGAAAATACTCTCTTTTGAGTACAGTTATTATTACCTTGTCATTTAATGCTGGTAAACACATAAGAAGTTAAAACATAATAGAAAGCTGAAGTGAGCTACCATCAGGGTAGTTTTTGCATTGCTGTGTTAAACCAGAAGTTTACTTCTGTATAAACACTTTCAGAATGCTGTAGCATAGTAGTATTTAACTGCAAATAATCTGCCCACTTCTCCTTATTTGTGGTGCATTTGTATTTTAGATGTGAATATACCACATTTTTGCAGTGTCATCCATGTGAGAAATTGCAAAGAAAAAGAGCATTGCACCTGCACTTGCCAGTGCATTTCCTCATGGCTTAGCATTTGCATTCCAGGCGTCTGAGTGGCTTGAGCCAGACACTGTTTTAAAGAATGACAAAGAAAATTTTCCTTTTTTGCCTGTAATTTACACTGGCCAGAATCCAGAAAGGGGAAAAACAGACTGTTCAGACTTTGTACCAAGCTTAAGGTTTATAACTCTGCAGGGCTAGAAATGGGAACTCCATTTGAGTCTCCCAACCCAGACTCAAAGTTTTCAATTGGCAGGTTTGTTATCAAAGTGAACAGTTTTGTCTAAGTCTAGTTTTCGTTATTTTTTTAATCCAGATGTTTTTGCCTGTAATTTTTTCTTCAGCATCAGTGCCCAACTGTTGTATGTGTATGTTGCATTAATGAGTCACTGGGAGTAACTGTAGACAAGAGGCAAATTATGAATTTCCTCCAGCCTCTGCTGCTTCTTTCTTCCAGATTTTGATTTCATCCATGTTTTCTAAAGGTCTGGTGAGGAACTCTGAGTTCATTAGGATATGGAAAAGTAAAAAGCAGTACCAAATGCATGTAAGGATGAGATGTGGTAAGAGGGCTCAGCCTGTGGATGAGGGCAGTAGATTGGGGTTTTAACACCTACGGGTTAACTTCAGACGTTGCACAATCATTTTTGAGTTGTTTTGTAAGCTAAGATAGTAAGAACAAATATGTAGTTGTATAGAACAAATACACAAGTAATTGTATATGAACTTTGCTATGTGCAATATACCGGGCACAGTCCACTGTTAGGGTGAAGTGTAAAAAATTGATGAAGGTTATAAAACTATAAGCCAGAGGAACTACCACTTAAGTAGGTTTATCTCTAAAAAGTCCCATTTATTAACAGGAATCATAACTATAATTTGGAAATTTTATTGGCAATTCAAACATTCTCATGATTTACAAGAAAGCCTAAGGTAGAATTTAGCCTTAAAAATCAGAGGAATGACAGCATACTGGTAGCAATTTCAGCAGTATGGAATCATTAAGAAATTATAGTTCCCATAGTTTAAGCACAGACAGATCGACACCTACTGACATTCTGCCAGAGGGATATTGGGCAGCCCCCCAGCTGATGCTGCTTTGGCAAAAGGTGAGACAGTGGGTTAAGGTTTGCCAGAAAGAACAGAAGTAAAAGCTCTGTTCCTCAGTCTGAAACCGGCAGGGAGGTTGGGCTGAGCAGGGGAAGTTCTCTCCTGACTAAAAAAACACCTTTGACTTTCGTATCAGAATTGCAAATTTGATGTTATCTACTTCTTTCTTTCTCCATTTCCAGTCTCTAGTCAGATGTTATCACTGCTGCTGCTACGTCAGCAGTCAGCTTTTTCTCCATCCCTGCAGAGAAAAGATAAGCATACTTGTTGAAACACCAATACTTTTAATATATATATGTATATATTTTGAGCAGAGGGTGAATATAATATATTGTACTGAACTAAAAAAGGTTGTATATGTGTGTGTATATATACACAGGTATATTCTGCTCCCTGAAAGCACTGACTGTTGAAATTTCCTAGCATAACCAGCATTACAGAATAATCTGTAAGTAGTCCTACTGGACTGGGACAAGTACAAAGAACTGACCAATGTGAACCTTTTCTTCTCACAAATCTCAGGGTATTTGGTATAGTTCCTAGGCCTGAGATCCTAAAAGTATGTACTTAAATTACATTTTTGGTCCTCATTTAGAAGTAGAGAAGAATCTTAACTGGGAAAAGCATGAATATATAACTCAGATATGAAGGCTTAGAAAATAGGAAACAAATAAAAAGAACTCCACCTTTATGTAAAAAGGACAGTTTTAAGCCAGTTTGCAGGTTTCAGGGGACGGAGGACTTTAAGTGCTCAAATCCAGGTAGACATAAAATCTGGTGTTGCAGCAGCACAGTGTTAATTTTAGTGTAGCATATTGAAAGTGTGATGGTTTTGGTGGTCTGAAAGTGAGGACAACATTTAAACAATCCCGATTTGCTTTAGTCTTCTCTGAGACATTGGGGTACTTCAGTTGATAAAATGAGATTTTATTCATTTGTTTTATTTTAAATTATTATTTGTTTTGTCTTTTTTACATCATAAAAATTCTAATACCATTTTTAACTGCTATTATTTTTTAGCATTTCCCTGTTAATTCTCATAAGGCTATTTTCTGTATTTCTCTGTCAGCTGAAATTTCAGTCAGTCCATGCACAGCAGATAATAAGTTGTAGAAATGTGACTTCATTCCATTTTTCTCCTGTGTTTTGGTGTTAGTCAACAAGAATCCTCAGGGTGCAGGCCATTCTTAGATAGTTGGTGAAACAGTTCTGAAAAGAATTTCTCTTCTTGCTGATGAATACATGGAATATTTTTCCTTTTCTTTTCACTGAACTGATGTGTCCTATCCGTGGCACATCTTCCTTAGTAGCAGTGCTTCTGAAGCATAGTCCTTTCCCAATTTCACCATATCTCTTTCTAGGATTTCTTTAGTGAGTGCTAAGTATGTGAATAGGGTTAATTATATC
Source organism: Hylia prasina (assembly GCA_013397195.1). NCBI lineage: Eukaryota > Metazoa > Chordata > Aves > Passeriformes > Sylviidae > Hylia > Hylia prasina. Next base: position 446,743 of record VYXD01012306.1, on the reverse strand, counting down.
CACTACACAGCTGCTTTTAGGTGGACTGGATTAACTGTGATTGCTCAGTCAGTTTACACATGCACAGGAAGTCCAGTGCATTTTCCAAGCATTAGCTAGGCTGCACACATGCTCTCAATTTGGCCCACATATCTCTAGAGTGCATTTGTCCAGGACATTTTTATATCCAACAGCAACTGGTACTGCTCCAGCTGGGCTGCATGTCGGGGATCCTTGGGTAAGGAATCTCAGCTTTCAAAGTCCAACAGAAAACCTTCCCAGGAGGAAGATCTAATGAAATATTTTGCCATCAAATTGAAAAAACTTCTTAAACTTTGAAGATGTTTCCTGGGCTTGTAATTTTACAAGTATGATTTAAGAAGCTTAATGTTTTGACCTGCTGTGTTTTGTTCTGTTTTTAAATTTTCTGTAGTATTCATGGAAGTGGAAAAAAGGATGGACTGTTCAAAGAGAATCTTTTGTTACGTGGATGTACCATTAGAAACACAGAAGAAGTTGCAGGAATAGTAATATATGCAGGTAAGAGCTGTTTTTCTTTCTTAGGGGGTATACCACCTTTTTACAGTTTTCTTAAAATAGTAGCAGAGTTGCATATGACTCGTCTGGTGCAATTCTTTCTGCAGGGCATGAGACCAAAGCTTTGTTAAATAATAATGGACCCCGATACAAGCGCAGTAAGCTTGAAAGACAAATGAATACTGATGTCCTTTGGTGTGTCCTCATACTTCTAATCATGTGTCTGTTTTCTGCCATTGGTAAGTGCTCTTTACTAATAGAAACTTAAGTATTACCCTGTCTTGGGATTCATGCACTTGGCTTTATCAAAAATATATGTCTGCCAAAACATAAAATCCATAAAGCTGTCTCCATACTTCTTTTTGTCAAAAATTAAAATGTCTTGATACACAAGCTGATCTAAATACCTTCTTAGCCTCAAATATTAGTTATTATATTATTAGTGCCAAAGATCTGAAGGCTTAATTTTACTACCCTTGTTAGCGTCCAAAAATGTCAAGCCCAAAAAAGACCCCAAGTTTATATGTAGGCCCCCAAAATTACAGGTAGAGTGTCACATGTCGTTAATCAGTCAGTAGTGTAATTTATGAGCAGAGAATAAACAAAAGCAGGACAGTATTATTCGCCAGTCCTACTTACTAAATTGAGGGCACAGTGCACAACGTGGATTCACTGTTCCTAAGGCTGCAGCTTTAACATAGAAGAAATAAGCAAAAGTCTGCATAAATCCAAGCAGAATACTCTCTAGACTTCTGAGAGTGTTTAAGGAAATACTGCAGTTCAGGTTATGTCTCTTCAGGCCTTTTTTCTGTTAATTTGTGAGAAAGAATTTTTACATTTGGCACAAAAAATTATTTTATATATGGCATGTGAATTCCATATCCTTAATATTTGCGTGTTCTGTAATGTTTGCATGTGAGTCATATGGTATAAACACCAGAATGTTTCTTAACAACCGCGGTGTAATAACCATTAATAACAATCTTATGCCACTTTAATACATCTCTGTGTGCCTTTTTCCAGGTATTCTTAAATGCTTAAAGATGAGTATTTCCAGCTGTGAATCAGCTTATTTGTTGCCACTGAGTTCATGACACACTTTTGTAGTGTTTCACTGTTGGGGAGCCCCGTCCTCAGAGCTGAAGTGTTGTGGTGAGGCTTCATGGCAGGGAGCTACTGCCTGCAGCCGTCCCCTCTGCCGCTGTCCCCGCGGTGTCCCCAGAGCAGCAGCAGCGGGGTGTGCCCTGTGAGTGGCTTCAGTGTAGCTGGGGCTCCCCAGAGGTGTGAACGTGAGCGGGAGGAGGTGGCACTCCCTAGGTGACAGGTGCGCCTTCCCTTCTGTCCCGGCTGCTACAAGGCTGGAAGCTGCCAGCAGAGGGCCAGAGCAAACTGCTCGAGGCGCTCACAACCACAAACAGCTGGAAAGAAATTTGCTCCAGCCCTTTGAGTTTCCCGGTGCTCTGCAGAAGTCAGGCTATTGTCACACCTTCTGTCAGTAAAGTATAACTGGAGATAAGACACTTAATTCTTTTGTAAATCTAAAGGTATTTATAAAACAATCCTTCATGTATGTCATTCTCAGTGTGGAGCTTTCTATTTTTGCTCTCAAGAATAAAAATATATACATCAATAAAGACTTCATACATGTAATCTCATACTGGTAGTATAGGGACAAAATAATGTGCTCACTTATGTGTTTTTATTACTGAGTTTATGTATCAAGATGTAAAGGCTCTTGTCAAAGGTGGTTTAAGAAGATTACTTTTAAAGTAGACCTTTGTCCTTTTTTCTGATTTTCAATATATAGTGATAGTTTGAATGCTTTTTGTTGTGGAAGAATTCTTCCTTGTTTTTTATGCCTTAAAAACATCAGGCATACCATTTTAGGGATTTTAGGATTTTAAATCTTAGCACTTTACTTAAAAAGGCAACATTCTGTCTCTTTAGCAAGAATGTCGTTTTCCCAAAACAATAACAATCTTGTCTTTATTTAGTTATCAGCACAATATTTTTTTTAAAAAAAGCCATTTTGAGCAAGACCTAGAATTTCTTTTATTCTTCATTCCTCAGTTTCTGTGCTGTTGACTCCATTGATACTCTTATTTCATTAGTTCTGTGCATGTGGTAGATATGATTCACACAGTAAAATTGAAGTCTTTTCTAAAACTAGTTTACTGATAGCTGACCTGACTGGTGATATATCTAGTACAGTCAGTGGAGTTTTTTCATTTTAACACAGAGCATATCATTGAAATCATTCATTTTCTGAAGACGTGTAGTTTTCTTTGGTGATTACAGAAACAGTCTAAACTACTAATTTAGACTAGCCAGCTCACTTTATTTAGATAAAGTTTTGTGAAATGAATCTTGCATGGCTTAAGGATAGCCAAAGCCCTTTCTCAAACCCCAAATCCCAAGGCAGAAAATAACATGGGTTTGGGGCATTTTTCAGAAGTCATGCAGAATATTTGAAAACAAATACCAATTTCCCACATAACTCTTGAGAACAAAGTCATACCATAAGCATTTTTCCTTGGAGTTAATTTGCTTTTTTCTCTACTTCCAATTCTCCTGCAGGTCATGGCCTATGGGTATGGCAGTATGGTGAGAAGAACAAACCAATTTTTGATGTTCCGGGGCCAGATGGCAAATATTTATCACCTGTTTTAGCTTCAGTGTATTTATTTCTGACGGCGATCATAGTGTTCCAGGTAGTCAAGTTGTACATGCTGTCACCTCTGTTCCTAGTTGCCTGCAATAAAGTTATATATGTGGAATATGTGTAGTGCTCATTTTACCATCAAGTCATGTATGAAGCTAGTCAAGCACTAAAAAGATCCCAGAGGATTGTAATCAGTAGCACAGGGTCTGTTTGGAGGCCTGTCACTAGTGATGTCCCCCAAGGTTCAATAGTGGACCCAATGTTGTTTAACTTATTCACCAATAACTTGTATGAAGGAGCAGATGCCTCCTCAGCAAGTTCACTAACACCAAACTGGGAGGAGTGGCCAATACCCCAGAGGGCTGTGTGGCCCTTCAGAAGAACCTTGGCAGGTTGGAGAGATGCTCAGAGGAGGAATGCATGAAATTCAATAAAGGCAAGTGCAGGGTCCTGCACCTGGGGAGGAACAACCCCATGAACCAGAAATCAAGCTTTATTCTTCCTATCTACCCACTGTGGAACAATGCCTGAAAGACTGGGCATGCCACTTTGGGTACAGTGTTCTGGTATGAAAATAAGTTTTAGACTTTCTAACAGCTATTCAGATATATTCCTCTTAGCAAAACCGTATGTCAGCCAGGTAAAAAACTATGTAAAAAGTTTCTTGGTCCTGAAGAGAAATATCTTGAATGGTGAAGGTGGTTAAGTTCAGAGAAGTAAAAGGACCTCATGTCATTGAGTATATGGAAGTTTGCCTAGTGGGACACTGGAGGAGGTTGCTTTACTGGCAGCAGCAAGTTGTTTATAAAATGGAATGGAAAAGACTGTCAAAATAATTTTTACCCTGAGGGATTGGGTTATGGTATTGGTTAAGAGAATTCACCACAGAATTCTTTAAACACCTACAGTTCACAGTAGTTTTTGTTTAAATGACCACATTTGCCACTTACAGACATGCTAAAATTTCTCCCTCATGTCTAATTCAGAAAACTAAACAAAGTGTTCAGTCAGGAATTTCTATCCTGAAAAGAATCTGCAGAGAAAAACTCAGGTACAAATTAGGTATTTTATGTAGTTTTGACAATCCTGAAGAAACAGTTGAAAGTCTTTTCAGCACTTATAAAATGTGATCTTCATTCAAATAATTTGCAGTACAAAAGCCAAGGCCAAGGATATTGTTCCTATGGAGAGATTAACTTTTCTCATTTTGCTTCTTGTATTCCTGCAAAGTGAATTTGTAAACAGTCTGGGTTTTTTTCAGAACAAATTTATTCAATCCTTTCCCATCTACAGTATTCTGATTATATGGTCTGGTTTGGGTTAGGATTTTTTTTTTCTTCCCCAGCTAGTTTAAAGCTCAGCTTATTAGCCTAAGAAATACTTGATTCTGGCCATGTTTTGATAATCAGTTTTCTAGACATAATAATGCATTCCAGCTTTGCAATTCACCATAGGTTTTTCTCATCTAACGCTGTAAATAAACTCTTTAAACACGAAAATAACTTTAGAGTAGATGTTTAAAGTACATAGCCTCTTTATGTTCCAGTCTAGTACCAAGTTAACTAACTTCAATAATTCATTGTGTTCTTGCTTCTCGTTTCTCCTAATTGTCTTTCCTTTTGTGTATTCTAGGTTCTGATTCCAATTTCTTTGTATGTATCTATTGAAATAGTTAAAATCTGCCAAGTGTACTTTATTCATCAAGATAAAGATTTATATGATGAAGAAACAGACTCTCAGCTGCAGTGCCGTGCTTTAAATATCACAGAAGACTTGGGTCAGGTGCAGTTTATCTTTTCAGACAAGACTGGGACACTTACTGAAAACAAGATGGTTTTCCGAAGATGTACTGTTTCTGGAATAGAGTATTCCCATGATGATAACGGTGAGCTCATGGTCACGTTTTCTATCTAACAGTTGTACTTCGGGCAAACTGAAGTAGTCATAAAAGTTGCTGTAATCTTAAATCAAAAAGGAAAACAAAAGAAATTTAACAGCTGTTTTCAGTTCAGTATAATTCGATGGCTGTGTTCAGCCAGCAATGACAATCTTACCAGAGTGTTCTGTAATATCTACAGTATGTTGTTAAGACATTTAAAGCTTTTGGCTTTAGCTGCTGATGTAATGAAGCACTTGAGTGCATGGCTGGTGTCATAAAATTGAATGGTGCTGCTGGTATCTCACTTATTTGGTTTGTTTGAAGTATACAGTGTAAAATAAGGCTTTTAAGCATAGTGCCAGATTAGTGTCTGATTGAATATCTGCAATGAGATTATCCTTTTGTAATGAGAAATAAATGCAAAGATGTCAGTTTTCGTATTAACAAGAAACATAATCTGATAGAATTGTTTATTTTATGTGACCTTCGTCAGATTCTTTTCAGTGCTCCTGTGTGAAAAATGTCTGTGTCAGGTATGCTTGCTCTATGAACACTGCAGTTGAGAGAATATCCGCAAGTATCAGCCTCTTAAAACGGTAAAAAACTAGTGGTTTTCACAAGGCAATGTGAGAGTTGTCATCCCTATGTTATTTCTTCATCTTTTTAAAATTAGGAAGTGATTTCCTATTTTATGATGTTTGTAGTTTATCTTACTTTTCTCTAACCATACCATTGCTATCATTTTTGAAAGAACCGATCTTAACTCTTCAAATTATATTCTCTATGCAGGAAAATACTGATACCTACGATATTCCTATTTGCAAAAAATAAGTTTCTTATTCTAGACAACATATAAAGATCTCTAATTAGGAAGTTTTCTCAAAGAGCACTACAGAATTTCAGCTTTCAAATAAGATACAGAATAAGATAAAGAATCAAAATAGACTGGGAACTCTAAAACATGCTTTAGAAAGATGACCAGATCTTAAATCAGAAAGATACTTTGAAGTAGTGGCTTGTTCTTTTTTTCTCCTACTTTAACATAGTAATGAGACCTTAAATTTAAGGCACTCTTTCAAGAAACTGGATCTTTGGGTGGTGTTATAAGTGTTACGGGAAAGGACTTAGGGAGAACCTGTGACTTTGTACCTCTGTACAGCAGGTAAGAAAGAAAAAAAAAAGAATTAGACTATGTTGCTGGAATCCTAAATCTGCTTGTGACTCTCTGATTATTCATTCTTTTTTGATTCTTCTCTGCCATTTATTGTTTGATTGTTTATACTAATTTCAGAGTGTATTCTTTTCCTCACAAGAATGATGTTATTGCCAATTAAAATAGTGCAGAAAAAGTATTTTTATGAGCTTGGTGTCATCAGATGATATGTCAGCTGAACTCAGGCCCCTGAGTTTGAGTGTTGAAGGTTCAGATCTTTTTCTTTAGACATAGTGAATTTAACAGAAAGTTTATGCACACCTTCCTCTTATGATTTCATATCACAATATAAAAGTTAATGAAAACAGAGTCAATGTCACTACAAACCAAGAGTGTCAGATATGTAAAATGATTGTTTTTTCACTCATTCTTTTCACCTATGTCTTTGTTTGAGCTTCATTGTGACTCCAGTCAGTATAAAATTTCTGACAAATATAATTTTTAAATTGACGCAGAATATTTACGCAGCATTTTATTCTTTTGGTTTTTTCCCTCTAGGGAAAATAGTTCTTTCTCTATAATTCTTTATATAAATTGTGATAATTTCTGTTTATTTTGTTCTCTGTAATCAGTATAAATAACACTATATATACTATTCTTTATTCAAGTATTTTGTTAGCTCTATTCTGAAGTTTGATTTTATAACCATCTGTTATCTTTTCTGCTGCTGAAGCCTACTTGTTTAGATATGATAAAATGTCTATCACAGCTCTTTCTGGTTGTAGGGTGTTCATCAACAACATTTCATTGCTGTGTGCTTACTTGCAAATGATTTGTCAGCCACTTTTCTGTGTCTTATACCAGAGTATCTGAATTTCCTGCATATGTTATAACTGATGCCATCCTGCTCTGCGTATCAGGTTTTGTTGAAGATTTCATGAAACAGAAAAATCCAAAACCTTTCACTTAGAGGGTGATCTGAGTCTGCCATATATGCTAGAAAATTGAGTAAAATGCATTTGCCTTTTTTGATCTGTTTCAAAGATGACACTGTGTCTTCACATATCCAAGTATTTTTTTCATGCATAGTGGTCTATTACTTGGAATCAAACTTTGAGTAGCACTTTATATGAAGGAATTAATTTAAAATTATTGTACATGGGTCAGATGCAAAAGCTGCAGATAACAGGTCATTTTCCACTGTAAATGTAGATGTCTAAGGATGGAAATAACCTTGCTCTGAGCTCTTTGACTTAAGTTTGTTATTCTGCTGCAGTGGGGTAGCAGTACTTGTCATTCCAGTTGCTTGACCCTGCTCATAAGATCCTGGTTTCAGTTTTGCATAGCTGTAGAAAACTTTTAACTATTTGGTTCAAATTTATCATGCCAGATGTTTGCCTCAGGCATAAATTTGAGGAGAGAAATTTCAGTTGTAGCAGCATCATTCAGACATATCCAAGAACGAGGCTAAGATGTAACAGACTTTTTTTCCCATGGCAAAATTTTCTAGCAAGTTCTCTGCTGCAGTCAGTTTGAGGCCCTATATTCTTGGGCTAAGCCATGCAGACACTTAGAGCAGGAGAGTTACGTCTACACTGGCAAACTGAGGTCTGAAATTTCCTAACTTTTGAACTTTTATTTTCTTTTAAAGCATTTTTTTCTGTATAATCTAGGACTACTGCACATCTGTTAATTACTCAACCAACAGATTGTGAATAACCATCACAAATTTTCTCTATGATGCTTTATAAGCTCTTCTCCCTAAAATTTATTCAGAGTTATAAGAAATTATCCCATTCTTTTCTGTTCTACAGGGATTGTTACAATACTGCGTTTGACATTGTCATATCTCAGTTCTTTGCACCCAAGGAGTGCTTTAAGCAATGCACATGAGCTCACTGATAGGTAGATTGGTCTTTCTCCCTTCTTCCTCTCCTTATGCATGCAGTGCACAATTTTGGGAGTTTGGGAGCTACTTTAAAGGTGTATGCTGTGTGGTGTTCAGTTTGGCATATTTGAAGCAGCATGTCTTTTTCTTGAGTGGTGGGAATATCCTTTTTTTCCTTGGAAATTCATACCACAAAGCTGTATAAATTTCCCCTGTGAAAGGTGAGCTTTATGATTATGTGGCAGAGTTCTGTTTTGCATCAAACAGGGATGTGTTAATTATGATATTCATCACAGAGGTTTATGCAGACCCTATGCAGGGTTGAAGCAATTATTACATGCTTTAACATAAAAACTGAAACCCTGAGCAAGACTTAATACTTTTTTAGGTATGGGAAACAAGTTTTCATGAATGTTCTGGAGAAAACGTTTTCCTCCAGAATTCTCTATAAGCTCTGAGTTTCTTATGATGTGAATGGTGCTTTGCCCAGGAGTATTGCATTCTTTTAGTCTAGACAAGAGGCAACAAAAACATGAATAATAGAGGGCAATAAATTGCACTAGTGTAGGACAGCTGGGGGTAGTACAAAGTATTACTCATGGGTACTGCTATGCAAAAGCCTAGCACTGAAGAGGAATCCAGGAATGTAGGGGAAATTGTGAGTGTTCTTAATAATAGTTCCATGATGGAAGCACTATGAAATACTCATCACTGCTGAGGTCACTTACAGCATTTTGGTGGTGGATTATGCACTGATTTGGATCAAACTATGGGAATTAGCGCTGCACATTTGGGTCCTGTGGAGACTGTATTGACAAGGATCAGATACTAGTTACCTAATTGCTGATATTTGCATGGAGGATAGTAGTCTGGTAAGTTTACAGTTACTGGAGAAAATTAAACATTTGTGGGATGTAATTTATCAGAATTTTTTTTAGACATCTATGATGGTTCTCTAATATGTGCCTATTTTTCTGTCATGTAGAATTCTCTGTACAGACAAAGAGAATTTCCACCTCACTTCTGTATGACTGTTATCTTCTCCAAAAGCTCTTCTTGACTGGCAGAGTGTTCATTCAGGAGCAGGGTATGTCATGGACCACTCCATGTAGGAAAATGATTGTCCCATTCATAAATGTCCTGGGTATTTACAGAATACCCATTGGCACTATACTGTAGTTAAATCCCAGAATTATTCTTCCAATCAGTACTGCCTTCTAGTCCAAAAGAATGTTAGCACAAAAAAAAAAAAGAGAAAAAATGTATTGTTGCCCTATATGTCAAATTGTGTGGCCATAGCAGCACTCTTCCATTCAGGCTAGGAGACAGCTTCTAACAATCCTTAGAACTGGCCATGCCCCAAGTCTGCCTGTTAATCCCAGAGACAGTAGGTGTCCAAAAGGCAACTGTGCTTCTGAAAGTCCTTACATGATTTAGCTACAACCAGATGGCCTTGGCCTGACATTTGTCGTAGTTGTTTTCCAAATGCTGCATTAATCACCCTCTTGCCTATGGGATGTGATCTTTGTTTTTCTAGTTTTAGCTACCCATTGTATGAAGCTGTTGACAAAACATGGATCTCCATTAATACAACCACACAAATCTGAAAAATCTGAATTTTTCGTTCTTTGAATTCTTCCCCCTTCCTTCCAATGGATGAAAAAAGCTATAGCTAACATAAGAATAAGGGAAGTTTATGGAAGCAAAAGTAGATGATAAAAACCTCAGTGATTTTCTCTTGTTTAATGAAGTCACTTATTCACTAAATCTGAGAGAGAATCAGCTTCTTTCTGCTGTCCAGTTTTTCTTGAGGAAGGTTGGCTAGCAACTGATTTTCACAGGAAAATACATTATGTTATGAAAAATCTTTCCTAGTTTGAGGGGCTGTTTTGTAGTGGAATTTTCTTGCTCTTTTCATGTGTAGTCATGAGAACATAGCCTGCATAGTCCAGCCATATTAGAGAATTATATTTTTTAAGGCATAGAAGTCAAAAAACCTTTTCCATAAATGCATCAGTTGCTTCAAAAGGGATTTCTCATCTGCCGCCTTTAAAATCTGACAAGCTTCAGAAGTTAGGATAGTCCATCTAGCCTTTCCTGGAAAGCTGAAAACCTTTAGCAGAACTGGGTGCTTCAGGCATTCTGTGTAGCTTTTTTTGTAATTTCTTTTTATCTTTCTTACTGCTTTTTGAAAATTTTCAATTGGTAACCAAGGAGAGGAACAGTATGAGCAGATGTAGAACTCAGTACATAAGGAGTGCCCCTTTTTAAGTCCTGTAAAAGACAGAATAACTCATACCTAGAGACAAATACTGCTTTTCTCTAAGCACATACCTACACCAACATTTTCTCTGAAAAAATCTTAAGAGAAAAGGAGTTATCTCCATTTCTGAGTAGAGAGTTCTTGATAAAGGACTTAAGGTTATTGAGCATCTGGGGGTGCCAGGTTAGAAGAAGGGAAACCTTGGTGTTTTCTTGTCTCAAGACCTGCTCTTATGGGAAAGTTCTTGCAAAATAAATTAAGATTATGTCAGCACACTTGTACAAATTTATAGCATTCTAGCTGCTTGACTGAATTTTTATGTAGACACTGGAGTGCACTTCAAAGTGAAGTAAACTTGCACTTAAAAAATAATAAGGAAGTACAGTGGTGTGATGGTGTAAGTGCTGTACATCTAGATTTACTTTGTGACAGTTCAGTAGCAGCATTTTTGAGGCAAAATGGAATTTTTCCATGGTGAAATAGTGCACACTGACAGCTTAAGTATTCTGGTTTAGGGGGTCTGCAGTTTTATGCTGCTTGAAGGGAAATTCTTTACAGGTTCCTAATCCCACATTTTAAGTTAGTGGAACATCTGGCTGTGTGACAAGTGTCTCTGTCACCCTGCAAAATGGAATCCTTGTCAGAACATATATGACATGGGAGGTAAAACAGAAAAAGAAAAAAAAATCAAAATGAAATTAAAGAAAAGGGTTTTTAAAATAAAAGAATTTATCTTCAAGAAGATAAAGACTTTATCTTCTCAATACTTGGCAGCTACTACAGGAGTTTTATTTATAGCTTCCTGCTGTCTTCTGAAAGATAAAAGGGGGTTAATGGAATAAGTATTAATTGTTGTTTCTTCTTGGTGCCATAAATATAAAGTGTAGGACAGTGAAATTTGACTTTCATAAATTGCATTGCTGTGTTACCAAAGTTGTTTGTGTCTTTGCCCTTAATAAGAAAGTGGATTGAAAAAAAGATCAAGGCCATCAATTTTCAGTGCTGAAACTGAAAAGTATCCCACAACAATGTCTTTCAGGTTATAATGTTCACAGGAAAAGGTTCTCAATTGGAGGGAGCTGAGTGGGTGGAGAGAACAGCATGTTCCCAGAGAAGCACGCACTGCACAGCTGAAGCAATGTGAACCTCAGCCATAGCATAACGATTGAACTGGGTTTCATTATTTCTTTAAACTCCTTAATTCCTGTTGCATAGTGTGTAAGACTGCACTTGAGAATATGTTGAAAGGTGCTCAGGCTTGTTTTCTGTTGTTGTCAAGTTTCCCTTGGTATAAACTGAAATAACACCATTTGTATCAGAAGAATTGCATTTGATTTGGTTAAATGAGATTCTACTCTTGTTCCTACTTTCCCCTTTCCTCCTTTTTCTCAGTAGCAAGGACAATTAAATGGATGTGCTACAATAAAACATAATAAAAAAGCAGGGAGCGAGAGATAGCTATTATTACATAGACTAAAAAGAACCATGCTATCAGTGTAATGCTAATAAATAAACTGAGTGCTGCATTAGGAAACAGCTTTTGCTATGTTGAATAAAGTATGTTTAGATGTAATGCAAGAAAGAAGAAAGAGCAGTGAGGAATCCAGAGATACGGTATGTAGGCATAACTCTGTATTGTACATGCATTCTCTGCTTAACCATAGAGTTTTTATACAGGGAATAACACTATATTCCATTTAGGATCTTTGAGGTCTCAAGACACATTTTCAGAAGCCTAAAGTAGGTATGATTATTAAAGAAGATTTATCCTGTTAAAAAAACTTCTTCTTGGAAGGGAGTTGGACCAACTGAGTAGCACATTTTGCAAAGCTGAAATAAGTAATTGCAGCCAGTCCTTTCCCTGTCAAGGGATGTTACATGTTATGAGAAAAAGCAACACAGATTTCTGTCAATCTGCAATTCAAGTGTCCAGCATCTGTGGTGAAGATATTATCCCTGTGGCAAATCCAAACTTTTCTTACAGTTTTCCTGAGAGTGGCTGTGTCCACATGCCGCACCAGCTCTGCTTGAGACTGGTTTTGTTGCTGAGGGCCCTAGTGAAAATGAGGCACAAAAATGTTTTTCTTATTATGGATTTAACTGTTGGGAAAGTGTAGAAAACCTTACTGCTGTGTCACCTTGAGCAATGTTTTTTTCATCCTGGGGTTAGCAGCCTGTAACGAGGAGCCTGCAGAAGATAACGAAGGCAGAGGTTGCACTGTCTGACTGGGCACTGCCCTCACACAGGCCTCATCCCATCCCAGCATGTGCACTCCATCCTATCTCCCCAGATGCACACTCCATTATACCTCCCCAGTGGAGAGAAGGACCTTCAGTGTGCTCCTCCATTTTGGTTCTTGACGCATCATCTTAAATTAACATACTCTGAAGTCCACATGGCTCCTTCCTTCCTTCTTTCCTTCCTTCCTTCCTTCTTTCCTTCCTTCCTTCCTTCCTTCATCCATCCATCCATCCATCCATCGATGGGTTTCCTTTGAAAGGAACCTGTTTTGCTGGGGAGCAGTCTGGCTCTCCTCTGGATCCAGGGCCTGGATCTCTGCTTAGTAGGTGCTGCAGTTCAGTTTGGGCTCTCACTATAACTGCTTCTGATACAGACACACCTATAATCAGTTGAATTAAATTCACACTATAGGGATCTGCATTTCCACTGGGAAAATAGACAAGACCCTACAGAGCAGAAGAAAGTGGGAATTAGTGGGCAAGAATGATGGGAGAGGTTAGAACTGCACTGGCCCAAACACATGCATGCAATTGCAGGAAGCAGCCTTTGGAGGTGAAGTGAACTTCATTTACTTGCAGCTCATTACCATGCAACCGCAGAACAAGGGAGACCAGTGACCTTCCTAATTCTTTGAGCTGTCCTGTAGGTTCTATAATATAAATCAGAGAACTAGGCAGGTGCTGAAAGAGTAAGGCAACAGTGCTGTGCTGTTTTATTGGAGGCTGTGTGTCTCAAGGAGCAGCTGTCTACATGGCAGTGAATGTACTGTTGCTCAACCTCTTTCCCACCGCATAACATAGAGGAACATGTATCCCACCAAATAATGCTAATGAAGGAAACTCCCCAGTCAATCACCATTAGTCTACATCAGCCTCAGACCTGGGCTGCAGGGCTCTATTCAAGCTGTGCTGCAGAGGTGAACTGCAGAGTGGCCTGCAGTCTTTGTGTCTCCAAATGTGCAATGGTCCTTTCTACATCCATGGTCTGAATTTTTTGCCTGGCGGAGCCATAGTGCAGTGGAGGATGTTGCATACTTGGGCACAGAGTTAGAGCAGTTGGCCAGGTGTGCAGTCACAGCCAGGACTGAGAAACTCCCATTTCTCATATTTCAGACAAAGCCTATACGTGTTTCTAATGGAGTTGAAAAAACCTCTAATGCATGATACTGTAGTGATAGAGCTATCACCATGTATTGTGTGTGGTCTGGCTTCAACTCCTCCAGCTGCTTTCTGACAGCTAAAACATGTTTGGAAATTGCAGTGGATTGTGAGGGTGGGTTTTTCTCTGTAAAGCTAGCTACATTAAAAGTGATCATGTGCCAAACTTGCCATATATAATGGAAGATCTTTCTCAGGAAGTATTTTGAAATAATTTTTGTTTGTTAAAGGCCTAAATAATTAACTTACCTGCTAGTGATTTATCATTTGCTGTTAGGAAAATCTAATTTGTTACACTGGAGAAGCGAAGCAAACAGCCCCGAATATGGAACTTGTACTGTATAGTGTGGATTATTTTGAAAGCATAATGAAAAACTTTTCAATGAATACATAATGAAGGAATAAATAGGTACCTGTTAGAGTGGCATTTGCCTGCCTAATGAATCACCCAGATTACTAAATGCCCATGGTCTTTAGGAATGAAAAAATATGTTGTACATCAGTTAGAGCTAAAAAGTCTGTCGTCAGAGGGGCAGGATTCCATGGCTGTTTCACACCCTCTGCTTTCTGTTTCCTTTTTGATTTCTGTATATCCAACTGCCAGGATTGTTTTCTAGCATTAATTGGCTTAGTTGGATTCTTCACTGAGGAAGCATTCATCTAAAATACATCATTTGGAAAAACTCTTTCATTCTGTGTAAACCAGGAACTGGTCACTGCAGCAGATGGTGATAGGAACAAGTGTTGCACCAGGTGAGGGTACCCTAGTTTTCATACTGCATGCTGCAGTGTCCTGTCTGTCATGCAGAGAAGAAGGGACAGGCTGCACAGTGGTTTTAACACTAGGCTAGCAGTCAGGAGTGTGGGTTCATGTCTCCACTCTGCAGCAAATGGCCCTGACCTCAAGCAAGACTTTAATGCTCTCTGTACCTCATCTCTGTGTAAAACAAAGGCAGGAGTGCTGTGTAGGCGTCTTGTTCTGGGTACATTTCAGGTGTCAGTAACTGGTACTCACTAGATGTGACATTTTTGCTGGAAAATACTTTATTTGAAATTAGTGCTGGAAATGACAGGAAAAAAATCTGGATTGTTTATTTCCTACTCAGATTGCAAGTGAAGACCAAATTATTTGGTTGATTTCATCAGACAGAGCTGGAGAATAGTCTTCAAGGATACACTGAATTATTGCAGCTTCTAACTGCCTTTCATAGAGAATGTGATGATAAGGAAGGCAGTGCATTGTGTTACATTTCTAATTACATTGTCTACATCCTCCATTAGATACTGCCATTCAATTAATACTACACTATATCTCCTGGTAATGGAATCATTCATTATTACTGAGAAAGCACAGCATAATATTCATGTGAAGAAAAGTCACCATGTCTCTCTCCCTCTTTCTAATCCACTTTTAACATATGCAACATTTATCCCTTTATTTTTACTGATAGCCAAACGCTTAGCAATGTACCAAGAACCTGATTCTGAAGAGGAAGAGGCAGTCCCAAAAGGAGCAACTCTGTCCCAGCGTGACAGTATCTGCAGCCATCAGAGCATCAAAGTGATACACAGGAGCCAGAGCACCAAAACCCACCGGCGTACGGGTAGCAGAGCTGAAGCAAAAAGAGCAAGCATACTCTCGAAGCACACTGCATTCAGTAGCCCAATGGTAAGTCATGACAACTAAATGCACAGTGTCCTGTATCTTCTAATAGAACCATGTCCTGGAAAGGAAAAGGTAAAGAAATCTGTAGCACACTGTGTGACTTTATAGATTTCATCTTGGTGTTTTTACTTCTGTAGTCACAGCTGTTTGTACAAAAACAAGGAAGTGTTGGCATAGATCTTACCTAAATGCCTTGTCTTTGGGAACAAGCTGAAGGTAAAGACAATCTGTAACGTTTGTTTTAGTTATAGTTTGATTTTGGAAATAAATGTATGTCTTCCTTTTATCTACAGAAGCAGAGAATAATGTTGAGGTCCAGGATTCAAACTGTTCTGCATATGCCTCTTCTTTTCTCTTCTGTCAGAGGATTTTAAAACTATCAAGTGCTGGGTTGGACACCACACATTCCAATTCTTAGACACTGTTGACATACACCATAGCATAGTTTCTAGTGTGTTTCAGTGGTTATCAGTCCACTGCATGTGTTGTATTTTAAAAAGTAAACATCTTTACATTTCAAAATGTTGGTGACTTTATGTCCTTACAACTTTCATTTGGTTTATTTTACACTGTTGTAATTTTGTGTAATTTTTACATGAACTGAATGGTAATTAGAGGGGAGAGAAGCCAAGTCATGTCTCTTCAGGGGATTTGCATTGTTGCACTGTTGACACAAATTCACTCTTAAAGCAAATTATAAATACAATGGAAGATGCTGTTTGCAGTGGTGGAACTTCTTGATTTCAGTCAAGAGTAAGCTCTTTTGATAAAATTCCAAGCTGTGATTTTTATACATGGAGTTTTGTAGTTGCTCATAGTTATCAGCTGCTGAGCATCAAGGGATAAAATTCTACTAAGAAAAGAGGCTTAGATCAGTTTATCTTTTAATCTTTTATATCCTTGCCTCCCTCTGTGTTACAAAATATTGGAGTTTGCTCTGACAAGAATTATATTAAATGGGTGGAAAATACTGATGAAATAGAGTTGAAAGGGCTCAATGTTTCAATATAAAAAATCCTCATGAATTAACTTCAAATGTGTGGATGATTGTTGTTCTCTAAGAAACAATTGAAGATGGTTTCATTTTCATGTGCTGATGTAAAGCCAAACTTTTAATGTCATTGCTGTCTATTTTTTCCACGCTTCTGGTCTCTGCAGTGTACCACATACTTTAGTATTAGATAATAAATGTCTTGAATTAAACAGGAAAGAGGGAGGAAAATTAGTATGTAACTCTCCTCCTTTCCACTACCTCCAAAGTAGATAAATATTGCTGCTATAAATATTTCACACCATTTCTACCAGAAGGCTCATTGTTAACTGTTTATGGTCTAGAATAGGTGTGTTACAGTTTTCTGCACCTCTACTCTGTGGTGCAAGGCCACCCCAAAACTCTTGATATTGACATTGTTTTGGATGCTTTAATTGCTTGTTGCTGCTTTGGACGTGTAGAAACAGATATTAATCACTGGTATTTGTTGCTAGGAGAAGGACATCACACCTGACCCCAGGTTGTTAGAGAAGGTGAATGAGTGTGCAAAGCATCTGGAGGTAATGAGGAGCCACGAGCAACCATTAACCCATCTGAGTCCAGAACTATGTGACGTTTTCGACTTCTTCATAGCTTTGACTATTTGTAACACAGTCGTGGTTACTGCACCAAATCAGCCCCGACAGAAGGTAAGTTACAGAAAAAGGAAAAGAGAGTTCAGGCTTCTTTTGCCTTGATGCTAAATTATCTTGTAAGCTAGGGAAATGAAAACCTCCTGTTCTAGTGAGAAACAACTAGAACAGGTTGTGATGACTCGTTAGAACCACTGTGTGACTGAGTTTAATAGTGCATTAGCTGAATGGAGGGTGTCAGCTATTTCACTTGCCTCCATGGCAAGAAATGCTTTAATCAACAATTTCAAGATACTTCTGAAACTCTCCTGATTTCTTGTGCTGTAACTTATTCATTTAATAAGCATAAATATGTAAGCATGTGTGGAAACTAATCTGTAAATGTGCAAAACTTACCAGAAAGGGATATAAGCTGTCAGTGAATAAGTATTTCATATGTATGGATTAAATTAAGAAAAGGCTGAGACATTTTTTAAAAGTTTGAAAAGAGAAATACATTTGAAAAACATCACTTAAAACTTTCAAATTATGTAAAAGATGCATTTTAAGCACATTATGAGAAATAATGATCGTTAGTGCTTAAATTGGCCTTTAACTAGTGTCATTGATGAATGAGAATTTCAAGAACGCAATCCCAAGATGATCTGTAAGACAAAACTATAATGGAATGTAATATTAAAGTTCACCAGCAGCTGGAATTTCCATTCTGGAGAAAATTCTGCACTTTGCTTCTGTTCCAGTTTGGAATAAAAAGTGAACTAGTCTGCAAAATGATGTGGTTTTGTGCCAAGGAGACATTTGGAGAATGCTCAGTTCTGCTGTTTCAGGAATGCTACAGTGTTACACAATAATATAATATATATTACTATGAATATGCTATTACTAGTAATGCTACTGTATCTTTAGAATAGATTTGTGTGAACTGAGATGAATGATAAGTCTGAAGCAAAATGCTTCAATGCTGAAAGAGATGGGAAATTACTTATCGCAACATGTGTCTTTTGAGAATATTTTCAACATTGGCATATTCTATTAAACTTTACTTCTACAAGATACTGCTCTTCTCAATAGAAAGATACTGCATTGACATTTTTTTTCACTACCTTCACTGAATATGCACAAAGAATGACAACTTTCACTAAATGGTTGCTTTTAGTATGCCCTGCTGATGGTGGTGGTGCAGTATCGACAGACTATCCATTAGTGCTATCTGAGGAGGTGAAAGAAGAAAAAACACAAACATATATGTTTTAATACAAACATAGGTGTTTTTATACACAGGTATAGTTCTGAAGTTCTAGTGAGTTTTCTGTTGTTGTTGAGTCAGTGTTGTCCATTTACTTTCCTTTCTCAAAATACAAATACCTTTACTTTTTGCCCTCAAAGAAATTTTATTCTTAGTTGGAGATGCTTAGACTGACTAACAGTGTCAGAATTCTTATACAGCTTTTCTTTGGCATTTGTTCATTGTTGGGTTTTGTTCTTCTCAAGGTTAGAGACCGATTTGAACTAAAGTCTCCAGTAAAAACCATTGAAGACTTCATACGAAGATTCACTCCAAGTCGCTTGACCTCTGGATCTAACAGCAGCAGTTCCTCTAGTCTAGCTACAAGCAAATCAATGCACAGATTTGGTTTGAGTGTGCTTTCATCTACATCTACGGATAGCACTTTATTAAAACTGGAAGAGAAGCTGGCATACTCTGCACAGATGAATAACAATGGCTACAGCACCCAGCAAGGCAGGACTGCTGTGGGGGGTGCACCTGAGGAAGGAGAACTCCGTTATGAAGCAGAGAGTCCAGATGAAGCTGCTCTTGTCTATGCAGCAAGGGCATATAACTGTTCTCTGGTTGGAAGGCTATCTGACCAGGTATCAGTGGAGCTACCTCACCTGGGAACCTTAAGCTTTGAAGTATTACATACATTGGGCTTTGATTCCATCAGGAAGAGGATGTCAGTAGTGGTCAGGCATCCTCTCACAGATGAAATAAATGTTTACACTAAAGGAGCAGATTCAGTTATTATGGATCTTCTTCTCCCCTGCTCTTCAGGTACACCTCTTACTTACCTTTGGGAGGGGGTTGGGAGGCAGTTAGTTGCTGAAGATCTAATCATATCTTACTGCCTTGTCTAGCAAGTGGACTTGCCTGCTTTTCATTTTGTAGAATGGCAACCATTGCCTTCTTTTATAATACTTTGTAATTATTGCAAATTTTCTGTAACAAATTACTGGTTCCTTACCTCACATGAATGAGTGAAGATAATTTTTGTAGACGATCTTCTACTAGCAAGCTTTATTTTAAAGGAATTTTTTGCAACTTGGCCAAAGCAATTTAAATTTCTTTAGAAAAACCTGCCTGGCAGTAGTGCCTGTACAGTTGAGTATTTTATATGAAACTGAACTACTTCTTATTGCTGCTTCCCTCTGTTTTGTTTGTAAGTCCTTATATCCTTTTGCTGAAGTATGTTGCGTTAATCAGTACGTTTTTTCATGTTTAACTATGATGCTAAAGGGCAATGTGAATCAATCATCCATCAAAACAGAAAGGTTGTAGCAAAAGATGAAGAGATACTGTTCAGACAAGAAATCCTGGCTTCAAATACATAGTTGACTAGCAAGCAATAGACATGTAGCTGTGAACATGGAATTTCCCTAAAGCATGGAGAATTCTTCAGCACCCAAATGTCCTAGGAAGCAGGGACAATATTAAATAATTGTAATCACTTGATTTCAAAAGGAATCCTGTTAAGTTTTCAGAAGTTAGAGGATACTTACGCATGGGTTTCAGTTTGCATTAATCAGTTTGCATCTAATTTACTGTATTTTCAACACTGAATTTCATCCAGTGTTTAAAGATTACCCCAATATGAATGGACAGAGCCCCAAAGTGCTAGAGGTACTTCCCATGTTTCACTAATGCGTTGACTTTGTGGTTACTTTGACATTAGTTGGAGTAAACAATTGTGAAAGGCTTATACTGTGCAATTTTAGTTTAACGAAACACAGAAAAATGTTGGCATTAGTTTTCTGGTTTCAGCCATATAAATCAAAGCTGAGCCAAAAAAATTAAGAACAACTTGTTCTTAACTAACAACAAAGTATTCATGAATAATTTTCTAGCAAAGATCTGATATCACAGAAGGCACGTGGAGCATCTATGGAAACTTCTTTCCTTCCAAACTATTAATAGAGAATTTTTAGTATTGAAAATTTCTAATACCTAGAAAATAATGATTGGAAATGAATTCTCAGAATGAGAACTGAGCCTTTAGAAAAGAAGAAAATGTTTTATGCCAGGTCTTAAATTTTTTGCCACTGTATAACAGACTGTTCAAAGCTGCCATGTCCATTCACAGTAGACTCAATGGATCAAGGAATTTTCAGGGAAAGTTCAGACAGGTCTAGGACTCAGCTTTGTAAAAACAGTAAGGTCAGTTTGAAAATTTAAAATGGTGACATTATCAAAGGTGATATATGTCAGAGAAAAAGAAGCAGCTTCAGTGCCTGAAGGTCACTGTGGGAATGAGCAATGTCTGTAGCTGGGCAAATACAGATTCCACCATCATCACAGGCAAGCAAATTGAAAGTGGTTATGAAATTGTGTGGGAAGTTTTTGTTTTGGTTTTGTTTTTTGAGGGTTTTGTTTGTTTGTTTGTTTGTTTGTTTTGGGGGGTGGGGGTTTAGCCCAAATTGAAGAGTTCTGATGTGCTTTGCTTTTGCAAGCAATGTAAAGTGCAGCCACTAGAACACCATAAGCAGTTTCCCTTGTTTTTTCTAGTCCCTTTAAGCCCCTGCTAGCTTCAGTAATTCTGTATGTTTCAGCAGATCTGTCTAAAAAACGTTTGACATTTCTCTTGAGTCTGTTTCACTCCTGGAACTGAATTCACTGTCTCTGCCTGCAGTAGGGTGTCAATGGATGTAGGGGGAGCCTCAGAAGATTTATGTTGTGGCTATTATCTGTATTGTGGGATCTGTCGTTGGTGTTATCCATCCCACACCAGTATTCACTGGTCATGGTGGAACTTGTGTGTGAGAGGAGATGTAATGCTACAACAATTCAGTCATTTATCATTTTAAGGAAATGACTAAAAGGTGAATGGATGTAACAACTAATCCCACAGCTTGGGCTTTGCTGTCTTAGTGCTTCAGGGACATGTGAACTCCACACTACTCAAGTGTGTGTCTTGAGACTTGTGCCCTTAGACTGGAGTCTAAGGGCACAAGGCAGCATTATACCTGTAATCTCCCAGCTCAAACTCCATATGGCATGAAACAAAGATTCCTGTTTGGGAGGGAGAGTATTTTAGAATATGACAAGAGAAACAGACAAGAGAAAAATCAGAAGCAGAAGTATTATGTTTTAGCTTCTTTGTGTCTTACAGAAAGATATAAATCGTCATGAGTTTCAAAATTTAAAAAGATTATGAATTGACTCCATTTGCTCTGCCTGTATATCTAGTTAAGACTGTGGAACCTAGTGTATTCTGATAGCAAACAGATATTTCCAAAAGCCTTGAAATTATTCCCAAGAGTGTATTGTTTTTACTTTATCTCAACAGTCACCATGTTCATAAATAAGAAAGTTACTGTTTGAGTCAATACCCAGCTTGCACAGGAACTGTGAACATAAATCACTGAGAAAACAATGGCTGCTCTGGCTTTCTGCAGCTCAAGATTATGGAAGGAAATGAAGAAGCAGAAGGCCACTAGCTCTCTATCACTCTTCTGGAGGAGACTTCCTTGCTGTTTTTCACTGACATGGTGCATGTGTTCACACTGCTCAGAGCAGGCACTGTATCCCAGCTAAAAACAATATCCACAACTGGGTTTTGTCTGCAAAAGATTCCTTCCCCCCTTCTAACTTCTGAGCACAAGATAAGTCTCAGGGTAGGACTGACGAGGCCCATGAACAGCTATAAGAGACTTTATCAAGCTGTCATTGATATGCTGGAAATGAGAACTTGCACAGAAAATACTATACACATCTCTACTTGTAGAGAGTTGCTGTCTTTGTTCATTGAAGGAGATATGAGCATTTGACATTATGATCACTGCATTAGCACCTGTGGTGTTCAGAGAAAAAGAAGCAGCTTCACTTTAAAGGGATAGAAAGAACTTAACCTTAAAGGGATAGAAACAGCTTTTGATGTGTTTAAGCACCTATTGAAGTTTGCATCATTTGAAGTCAGTGAGCCACTGAAATAGCCACTCCCATAAGATAGTTTCCTGTGGGATATGCAAAAAAAACACGGCATTTTTGTCTAGAATGTTCGTATATCACAATAAATTAGGAAGAATGCTTGCCTGCT
This sequence comes from Hylia prasina, assembly GCA_013397195.1. Lineage (NCBI taxonomy): Eukaryota > Metazoa > Chordata > Aves > Passeriformes > Sylviidae > Hylia > Hylia prasina. The sequence goes on along the minus strand of VYXD01012306.1, from coordinate 424,382 downwards.
TTATTGTTCTAAAGTTAAAAAAAGCCCTCACTAATACAAGAAACCTCAAAGAAGGTTTGCTGCAGTACTTCTCCCAGAAAAAAAAATTCTATACAGCAAAGTCACATGTGCCAGAAAGGTTATAATGCTCTAATAGAAAAGTAGCAATGTGAAACTGTGTTAGGCTGCTGGTTCCTTATATGCATATTTCCACATATAGTGTAGGAAAGGACTTTCAATTTGCAAATAATAATTGTAGGGATGTCCTTCTGGAATAATATATCTGTATTGACCCTTTGAGACTATCAATGGTGATAGCATAGCTAGTATTAATAGGTAGAGGGACAGGCCCATGAGAATATTCCTACCAGTCAGTATTCACCACATGATCTTAATCAGATGGAACTGAAATGAACATATGCAGGAAATACCACAGTCTTCACAGAGTCCCTTAGGAACAAGCTCCCAGCTTTGCAGACCTAGAGAGGATAGAAAATTCTTTAAAGGTGAAAAAATAGCTGTGCAGTGAGTAAAATTATCTGATACATGGTTGGCATAAATGGAACAAAAACCAGAATGTTTGGATTCCAAACTTACAGTTCCCTTATTTCTACAAAATCAATACATGTATGTGTTTATGCTGGAGCATTTGAATGCCCAATTATGCACTCTGCTGCTGTGAAATGTGAAAGTGCTGAATGCTATGTAACTTTATAGACAGACAGATATATGTATGCAGTCAACATCAAGACTGCAAGCAGCAAGATCAAATTCAGTAGGACTCCACACTGGGTAAATGGGCACTGAAAAGTATAAACAGTAAGATACTTGAGTTATGAGGTCTGCAAGTGCAAATTCTCCTCTAAATGAAAGCACAGTCCTACCCAGAACTTCTTGCTTTGATTCAGGCTGATAGGAAGTACCAGTACAGCACTAACAGACAAAAGGACCTTCATACACTTAGATATTAGCCTTGGTGGAAGACAGAGTGCTATTTTAAAGTGTTGTTTTTCTGCACATGATGAGCTGTGGAGAAGTGGAAAAACATTTGCTAGTAGTGTATTTGAAATCATGCATCTATTTCTGACAGTATTGTTTGCTGTGAAGATTATCATGATTTCTTAAAATATTTGGGCAAAACTTGAGTAAGACAAAAGGTCTTTCTCACATTCACAGTGACTTTTTTGAAGAAGTAAGATAGAAAAGAGAACAAAATGAGGGGTTTTTTTATTTTTTTAATGGAATGTTTTACTTGAGTTTCCCAGGAAATGTCAACATCTCTTTAAAAGCATCAGTTATAAAGTGCTGGTACAGTGAGTACTGTATACAAGTTTTTATTCTCTGAGGCAATTCAGCTGCTGTTATTTTTCAACGAGTAATTTAGGGTTTTATTCTTATCTAGATGACCCTCGGGGCAAACATCAAAAAAAAATCCGAAGCAAAACCCAGAATTACCTTAATCTTTATGCTGTAGATGGGCTGCGGACCCTCTGTATTGCAAAAAGAGTAAGTAAATGCAGGCTTTTAGTTTGCTTTTAAGGAAAATCTTGACAAAGATTACTGAAGGTATTTATTATTTTATTGTTCTTGATTCATAACTTCTTTTTCATTTTATTCAGTAAAGTAGGAATGCCTTTTCATCGTATTGACCATGCCCTCACATACTCTTTGTAATAGGTTCTCAGCAAGGAAGAGTATGGCTGTTGGTTAAAAACTCATTTAGAAGCAGAATCCTCTATTGAAAATCGTGAAGAACTGCTGTTTCAGTCAGCACTGCGGATAGAGAAGAATCTGCATCTGCTAGGTAATGAAATGAGAGCTGGACATGAAATTAAAATGTGATAAAAATTCTGAAAGCTTGGCTATGAAATCCGTTCTTTCCCTTAAATTGTTTCTGACAGTATAGAAATTGGCTTCCGTGGGACTTTATCACGGCTGTCATGTGCAGCACCACAAAGGAATAGGATATAATTAACATAAAAGACATACCCTGTTTCCTTGCTCCTGCCAACATTTTATCACTAGTGAAATAAGTGGAGTAATACCAGCGATGAATTTGACACAATATCATAAATGGGAACTGCTGTTCTAAACAAGAGGAGGACTTGGCTCAAGCTGTCTACAGAATTTCATTAGTTCAGTGCTGCTTCAACAAGTCAGAGGCTTCCCTGATTCCAGGGGCACCAGAGACATGCCTAAGGCAAAGCTCACAAACTGTATCTGTGAGAGGCATCAACTTTCATATACATCAGGTTCAGCACATGCACTCAGGGCCCATGTGTTCTGTGGCAAGGGGTTGCAGTTAAAATCAGCGTATGTAAAATTGCAAGAGCTAAGTAGTACTCTTTTGAGTATTGATATCTTTTGAAAGCACTGAGATTCTAAAATGTATTTATATGCATTGGTACTCCATGCATCCAACTGCTTTCTCTGGCAAAGAAACTGGGATAGCCATAACACCGTGGGAGAAAATGACCTTCACTAATTTCCAGTATGCTCATCTCTGGGAGGCAGATTCACCTCACCCAACTTCTAATGCATCTACTACAGACCTCTAAGGCTCAACATATAACCAATGGGGAGACAAAAAAAGTGTAGTTCATTTGGTCTGACATAGAAAAATGGTTTAGGATTAGATGAATTATGCCCTTGAACTGTCTGGTTCTCTTCCCTGTCTTAAAGGGGGGCATGAGTTGCCTAATTCGGACCAGAGTAATCAAGATCCCACCATGGGTGTACCTGTTCGCTCTGGCTGCAGTCTGAGATGACAAACAAAACCAAAACTAAAAACCAAAAACAACAACAACAACAAAAAGAAAAGTGAAATAAGACAAATAAGTGATCTCTGGCCAGTTGTACATTATCAGTTCAGTCATTCCCCAAGAACCTTATACTGTGGTTTGTAGCTTGCAATGATCAGTCATCATTAGGTTGTGGGAATAAAAATTCAGTGTGGAATTTATTTTTCCTTATTTGGATTGCAGTAGCATTCCCAAAATTGCCCTGAGAATGTGTTTTCGTGTAAATGACTGGTGCTCAGACTCAAGGGGACTTCTGTTGTTAATTGTTTTTTTCCAAGGAAAAGCCATAGAAGAAACAATTAACTGAGAAAAGTTTATTTTGTTTTTCCTGTTGTTCCAGGTAACTTGCATGTCTGTTACTTTCTCATTTGCTAGTGGCAGGGCTTGCATTTTCTCATGCTGAAGTCTCTCTGACACTCAGTGGAGCACTAATATACCAGTGGTGACACTGAGCTTGGTCCTGAGTGGCATTTCACCATTTTTCATATATATGAAAATCTTGTCACGTTCAATTGATTTATGTAAGCGTAAAACAGACACCCAGCCTCTTATAACAGGTAGAAAGATGCATTGAAAGCATGAAAATACACATTTTACTTTCATATCATGGTCAACAGATTTATTATTTATTCTCTGCTATATCTTATTTGGACACCAATGTCTTTCTGCAAGAGCAAAGAGCAGTAACAAGGACACAGCTGTTTGCCAAGCTGCAGTCCATCTGTTATTCCCCTTCAAAAGTGGAATTTCTAGCGACCCACTCTCTTCTAGCTGAGAAAAGGCAGTTAAGACCTTTAGGAACTGAAATGATCTCCAAGGTCTCCAATAGCTTCTCTAGCAACATTCAGCAGAAATGACATAGATATAGAGCATAGAGACAACAAGCCTTGTGAACCTCTGGGACTAGGACAAGCATCTGGTTACTTTTGATATTTTGAATTCTGGATTTGTTGTTTATTGTTGATGCAACTGTTTACCACAGCTACTTTTCTTTCTTCCTCCTCAATTTCCCAAAAAGCTGCCCAAATCTTGCAACCATTGGTAGTTTAGCTGTCTCCCAGTAAAAGTGGCTGCTGGTTGTTTTGGGTTTGGTTTTGTTTCGTTTTGTTTTGTTTTAATCTAAGCTTAAAATTTAAGGGCAACCTTAGGTGTTCATTTAATATGGAATATTTTGCTTTTTTTCTGTGCTTAGGTGCAACTGGCATAGAAGACCGTTTGCAGGATGGTGTTCAAGAAACCATTGCAAACTTGCGCAAAGCTGGGTTGCAGATTTGGGTTCTTACTGGAGACAAGCAAGAAACAGCTGTTAATATTGCATATGCCTGCAAGCTACTAGATCACGATGAAGAAATCATCACTTTGAATGCTGAATCACCAGTAAGCAGATCCAGTATACAAGTTGACTAAAGAACTAGTTTTGCTTTACTTTCAACTAACTTGTGCAATTGAAAGTTTCATGTTTTTTTTCCTTTTTCTCTTTTATTTTTTTTTTTTTTTGCTTCTTTTCCTGCTTCATCTCTAATTTTCAGGTAGGACATGCCTTTGAATACTTTTCAGAGAATCATGCTTCTAAACCATAGCCTCATGTATCATAACCTTACTGAAAACATGTAACTGTGTGTAGTGAACTCCACCATGAATGACAATATGCCATAGCAGCATAAATCACTTTCTTCAGTATGCATTCTCAAAACATCCCTATTTCTGTTTATTGGCACTAATGAGTCTAAAAAGCAACCTGGTTTTAAATACATGTTGAGAAAGAAAGCAATTGATGTCCTGTTGAGAATTTGTGCTTTATTTTATGCCACTGAAATGTAGTATTTAGATAATTCAGTCATTCATGTTTTCTCAGGTAACTTTTTCTCTGGAGATAGAAGCAATACTTACATTTTGATGCTGACAGTGAGAGGCAGAAAACCACATGTACAGTAATGCCTTGCTTCCTAACAGACCTTTTCTAATCCTTCTGAATTACTGAACTTTCCTGTGCTCAACTTGTTGCAAGCAGTCACAAAGTTTACTGATACAGGCTAACATACAAGGAACCAGACTGATAGTGCTGTAGTCCTTTTATGGGGTGATAGAATTGGATTTCAGATCAGCAGAGGAGAGGTAGGCCACCAGTATTCAGCTGCAATTTCCTTCAAAAAGGAAGAAAAGATAACAGCATTTTCTATTCTTGGGTGTATCAACTGAACTGGTAAATTAATTTTCCATGGTTTTTCTTTTTAGTCATACTTTGCTGTAAGACCAATAGCATTTCTTTTAAGTGTTCATATATTCTCAATAACATCTTCTAGCTGAGTATGGCTAGGAGAGAGATTTCAGCTTAAATAACCTTTAATTGGCCTTTAACAATGCATAACTCTTTGATCGGGGTTGTGGGCGTATACATGGTGTTCATCACCATAATGGTGTTCATCACCATACTTAACTTGGGACCAATTATATATCATTTCCTAGCACTGTTATTCTGAGAAGGAGCTAAAAGAAATTAATTTAGCATACAAAAGTGCATGTTAAAGAAGAATTAGATTTTAAACCTTTCTACTCTTTACTGTTGTCATACCTTCTGCAAGAATTGTGTTCAGAACAAGTAGAAGATTATTAGAAATTAAAACTTTAACAGCACAGCAAACAATACATTCTCCATATTAGTTATGCCTAAACATACCAAACAGAAGCCTGTGAATACATGTTCTTTTCTCTCAAACATTTTTATTTTGAATTTTTTTTCAGGAGACATGTGCTATCTTGCTGGAACAGTGTCTGCAATGCGTAGAGTCTAAATTTTCAAGTACAATAGACGGAGCTACTGGAAACATGACTGTTGGGTTCACCCCTCTCTATCCACCCTCTTCCTCTGGGCTTTCCAGCTTGGGCCTAGTCATTGATGGAAGGACTCTAGCTTATGCCCTGGAGCCTGCACTAGAAGATAAATTTCTTGCACTAGCCAAGCGATGCCGTTCAGTACTGTGTTGTCGCTCTACCCCACTCCAAAAGAGCATGGTAGTGAAACTAGTCAGAGACAAACTCAAAGCAATGACCTTGGCAATAGGTAAATACCTCAGTTTATACTAGCCTGACAATGTATGCTGTATCTTAAAAATTTTGATTTTTTTGACATGCAGTAGGACCTCCCAGCTGCCTCACAACTAAAACTGCCTTCCAGTTTTGTCTGAAAACATGTTGGAACAATTCTGATATATTTATTCTAACATATTTACTCAAAACCAGGATAGAACTCTGGAGTAGTATTTGGGATTTCTTCCTACAGAAATTAGGTAATCAGGACCCAGTTATACTAAGAGGTTTTGACATGTCTGAACACAGCTGTGAAGAACTGGGTTATCTTACGCTGTGCAAAACACCATTTTGCAATCACTGTATTACACCCAAAAAACCTGTGCTCAGTGCTGCTTCATCCAGTCATGCTTGAACTCAAGGCTCTGTGTTTATCATCACAAGTCAGCCATACAGCACAGGCTATGACTTGGCCTTGTCATTACAGAGAGTGGATTTACAACTGATGTCATGCCAACACTTACACTTCTTCCCACCTAATCACTCAATTGGCAAATGGGAGGCTTCTGTCTTAAGTTTGACAGGATCTTCCATGTTTCTATGACTTTTACACAAGTCAACCAGCTCTTCTTTTCCTATCTCAAGTTGAGGTTCATGTTTCATTAGAAGATATGATTTCAGCACATACTGCCACAAATACACTTGCTTTCATCTACCTGTATTGGTTAATTATAGCTGGAACACATGTGGGTGTGACTTGCCCATGAGAAACTCTAAGTACATATAATAATTGCCAGGCTTGTGTGACATCGACATCACCAAGTATGTGCTGATTATAACAATCTTCATACTCAATATATTATATCTTGTTCAAATATGCCTCCCTCCTGCTGGATTTATATCTTTGGCTAACTGACTGTGGACATTATCATTTGCATATGTTGTAAAAAACATCTGGCTCGTTAACTTGAATTATCCAGCATGCTTAAAAACACTAGTAGAGACTGGGCAACTTGTACTTCCATTCTTTCTGAGCATCTTGAGCCTATGAGTTGAGCTTAAGCTCCTGCTCTGGCTTAAATCCTGGCTGTATGCATCCTCCTTTTTAACCAACATGAGCTAACTTGGGTCATATCACACAGTCACAAAGACATCAGCTTTGTCTGGTGAGCAGATACCACTCTTACACGTGCCAACAGCAGGGAAACTGGTGACATGTGGTGTGCACTTCAGCCACTGAAGTTTAAAACTAAGTGTCTTGTCATAAGCTAATACAGTATCATTTTCTATTAGTACACTGGCTGTAAATTTAGGAGGTTAAGAACTAGATACATTTCTCATTCTGGTATCCTGTCTATGGCATCTATCACTTGTGGTATCATGATTGGAAGCAGAGTAGGGGGTGGTGGCTCTGCAACCATTCCAATTAAATCTACCAGTCTTGGCTGTATTAAAGATCTCGGACTGGTCAACCCTACTCTCTTGACTTTTTCTTTCATTCATCTACTTTTTAACTTGCATAAGTATTTTTAAGTATAAGTACAATAACTTATATATTGTATAAGTAGACATTTTCATGGCCTTTAGGGCTTCTTACACATTTAATTCTTGGTCATACCTGATTGCAGGCAGACTCTTAATCAGGAAGCAGAAGTATTGAGGATGCTTATTCTCAGCCTTGTACTGTTTTACTATTGGTGCAGTTCAGGCCTGACACCTGAATTTTAGGTATTATTAAAAAGTGATGGATTTGTTTTATTGTTACTTTCATGTGACAAAAAAGAGGTCTAAAAAGATCAGAATGCCTTGGAAACTTTGCAAGTTTTGAACCTTATATTCTAAAGGTGTATCCTTTTCTACCACACGTCTCCCTTACTATACCCAACCAACACTTAGTAAGTATCTCTCTTACTATACTCAACCAACACTCAATAATGACTGTTTTTCCTTTGTTTTGTTGCTGCCAACTGTTGTTGGTCTGCTAGTGACAACAAAACTTCATTTTGTCATCTTTAGGTGATGGTGCTAATGATGTCAGCATGATCCAAGTGGCAGATGTTGGTGTCGGGATCTCTGGTCAAGAAGGCATGCAGGTAATGTTGCTCATGCAATGGAAAGCACTCCCATGAGGGCATGAAACAGACACTTTCTACAGGTCAGATTGTTCAGGCCGCCCCTGGACAGTCAGCAAAATAAAGGAAAAGCAGCAAGTTGTGATGAGGTGTGCCAGTTCTGTCTTACAAGCGTTCTTTCAGCTTGAGTTTGAGCTCACGCTTGTTCTGAGACCTGTGATGAGGTTACACATACTCTGCCTTCTCAGAAAATTGAACTTACCAGATCCCTCTAAGCAATAAGATTAAAGAAATAATTTGCTAAATAATTGTTTAAAGGAGAAAAGAAGCTCAGCTATGCATTATTTAGGAAATAAAGGTTCATCTTGTTCTGGCTTTTATTCTCCTCTCTCCTGTATTGCTTGGGTATACTTCTTCTGTGGAGTGGCTGCACAGGCCAGTAGAACTGATGTAGCTTATTTACATGGTGTGGTGGTGACTCTTGGCCCAGACACTCACACATCTCACTCACTCAGCTTATTCAGAGAGCAAAACAGTAAAGAAAGTAGAAGTTGTGGCCCTTTGCAGAACCACTGCTCCTTACACCTTATAGCAAGTCTTGGTTTGGCCATATTTCCAGTCACAGGGAATAGCAGGATGGGAGTGTTTGGTCTGTAGTCTTCTGGATGTGTTCCACCTATGATTCCTGCATTTACCACTGTGTTCTCACCCCCAGAAGAGAGGATGTATATGTATAGGATGTATGTATTCTCTCAGCCTCCTCTACTGCTAGTGCAGATCAGTTGCAGTGTTAGGACCAGACATGGCAGTAAGACACAGAGAATGAGGAGGATACCTCATTTCCACAACCTGCCTTGTATTTGGGCAGGCTGATTGCATGAGAAAACAGAGTAGCTGAGTATATGTCAAATAGCTCTACAGAGAAAGTGGGAAGTGTTTCCATCCTGAGGACCTGAGCAGATGAGCATGCTCCTTAACTTAGTTTCCAGTGGGTGGTTCTCTGACCCAAATTGCATTTTTTGCAACATTGGCTGGATGTTTTGCTCAAAAGGGAAGAGAGGCCTCCTTCACACAGTGCACAAGTTAGCTATAGAGTTTTATTTCATGGGATTTCATGAATGCTGTAATTTATTTGGGTCAACACACAAAGGAAACAAAAATTTAAGTGAGCTATGAACTTGGGTATCAACTTTATGCATTTTCTGACTCCAGATCAGCAGAAGCTAGGACAGGTCGCTGGAGAAAAGTCAGTAAATATATTTCTTATTTATCATACACTTTTCAATGTGTATGCATCTTCAAATCCTGCATGACTTCTGCAGTATCACCCTGCAGGCAATCCAAGCTCCAGAGAGCTCAGAGAAGGCTGGTTTTGTGGGCTCCCCTCCAGACCTATCAATTCAAAAAAGTCTGCTGCAAACTTTTTTTGGCTCTTACCACCTCTTTTGAACTTACCAATAAGCTGTGTCATCTATGTATTAATTCAGATTACTTTTTTTCCTAATGCAGACATAGACTGCTCACAGCATTATTTTTTTTGACTCCTTGCCCCTTTATGCCACTTTCAGTTGAGCTCATACACTTACAATAACCAGTCCTCAAATCCCCCTGGCTTTTGCAGTGTATCCAGATCTGAAAGCTGTTTTCTCATTACCTCATTAAACTACCTGGTTTTATTTCTAAATGAAAGTTCAGCAGAGTGGAAAATGTTTATAGATCCCTTCCCTTACTGCAAATCCTAAGGAACTGCACAGACCTCTTTACTATAAACAACTGTCAGAACTGTACACACGCAGGTACTCAGAAGGCGTTGAGCATTTAGATGTCTAAGACAGCAATACTGTCTGATTTATTTTCTTTCCACATTCTGTGGAAGCATGTGGAGCTGGAGGAAAAAAAAAATAAAATGTGAAAATCAAGTGGGTATTTTGAGCCTAAGTAAACATGCAAATGTAATTGGATAACATTTCTTTCTCTCTGTGTTCCTCATGATAACAAAAATGGAATAAAAAAAGAAAAAAATCGTGACACTTCTCAGTCTGCTGAGAAGTGCTATGTTAGAAGCACAAATGAACCTAACGGTTTTGTTTTGACATTGGAATAGGCTGAGATGGGGTGGAGGACAAGGAAGCAGACATAGCATAGCTGTGTTCTCCTCAAACTGCAAGAGAGCTGTATGTCTGCAAGACAAATCAGACTTCTGTGCAGGGAAGTAATAACAAGTGTGTCTCAGTACCTCAGAAATCCTAGGATGTGTCAACATATTAAATACATATATATATCTACTGCTTAAATTGCAGTGCATTCTTACACCTTCTCTTGCATACAGTTTTAGAGTTTATTTTAACAGCTTCTACAAGCACTTACTTGGGAAAACTGAGCCCTTTTGATGTTTTACCAAGCAAGAGAATTAGGAAAACTTAAAAGGAAATACGTCTTTCATTTAAAAATACAGCTACAATATAGCCAGCAGAGTGTAAGGAAGATACTGCTCCTTTGGAGGTTTTCACCTTTCCTCCTATTTTTGCTGAACTGAATCGTGAGAAAAAAGGTGATACCAAAATAGAAAATTAAATGTAGAATATTATTAAGTTAAATCTTAGTGTGATCCTAGGGATAAGGAAATTCATGATACAGGCATGGTAACACAAGTAGGTGTCATCTAGATGTACAGTACCCAGAAATTTAGTCAGAATTAGAGGGAAACTGTGATTCATTTTGTCAATGCCATCTGACAGTCTGCACAATCCCAAAGGATTCTCATGTAATGTGATTTTTCTCATACACAGTTACTGAAAATGTGTGATTTAAAAAAATCCTTCAAAATACTGATATCTCAGGACAGCCAAGTAAACTGTGTAAACCAGGTCTGCAAATTAAATTAAAACAAATATTTTTATTGTTTTGTCTTTTAAAGTCAAATCATTATGATGCAACCACTTAATTTTGCTGTTTTTATCTTATTCTCTGGAAATTCCTTTTGCGCTGTAAGTACACTGTGGTTTTTACAGAGAAAGATACAACCACCAAGGTCTTCACACATGAACCCTGAGCCTTCATACTCGTGCAACTGCCAGCCATTCTCCCACCTCTTGCTTTTTGTTGTTGCTTGTCACCATCGCAGTGTGCGCTGTAATCTCCTCCGAGTGAGGACAGGGTTGGCTTGCATGTCCTGCCAAACTGCCACGTTTGCTCGTGGGCATTTCAAATCCATTCAGCAATAGCTGCATTTCATAAGCACTGTCGTGAATTTCGTTCGTCATGAGTACAACTTCCACTGACTGTAGGAAGATGACTAGAGTCACTGTTAGTGTTGAAGGTGGTGCTTTACAATAATGATTCCAACCTTTGTTTCATTAAAGGCGGTGATGGCAAGCGACTTTGCAATCCCGAGGTTCAGGCATTTGGAGAAGCTTTTGCTTGTTCATGGCCACTGGTGTTATTCCCGACTCGCCAACATGGTGCTGTATTTCTTCTACAAGAATGCAGTAAGTGTTTGACTTGGCAGCTTTATGGCACCACATGTTTCCAGGGTTTATTTTGTGCTAAGTGAGCATTAGGTCAGCCTTCAAATGGTTTATAAATAAGCTGCAAAGAAATTTGCAGAGCTGAAAGACAGCTGGCTGCCATTTGCAGAAATACGGGACCCACTCCATAACAGCTACAGTGTGCTGCTGAATGTGCAAATTAGGTAACACAAATAACAAGCACTGCTGAAGAAAAGTTTCTTTACAGAGCAGTTTTGCAGGATTTAGCTGGCTGGATACAGGAGTCTTCAATGCCAAAGCCATCCAGCATTGGTCCCAAGTAGCAGTTGAGTGTGTTTTTTCTTCCTGACTGTATCTTGTCATTGTTTATGAATCACTGAACATATTTCCTAGTGACTTGAGAAAATTTGTGTCCTCTCTGTGTCTCAGATGTGGAGACTGGAAAGGTTTTTTTCTTGATTTATCTTATTTCCAACCAATCAAAAGAGTCCATTAGAAAGGAAGCACACGGTGGTAAAGAACAGACGACGGGTCTGTGTTTCCTCCCTGGTGTATGAAACAGAACTCAATCCAGTACTGGGCATTGAGCCAGAAGCAGCTCAACTCCTTGGCCTCAACAAAGGCCCTTTGCATTGATCTTGAGTACAAAGATGATTGATTGAAAACAGCCCAACAAGGAAACCAAGAATACCACCAGCTGGGTGGGAGTCACTGGCAGGCACATATATTTGCTCACTTGCAACAGCTACAAATCACCTTGGGAGCAAGGTATATGAAAAAGCAAGAAAAAGAGGAGAGCTCTCATACCTCTGTTTGTTTCACAGAGCAGTGTATGAATTGTGTGCAGGAGACTGGATTTTGTCAGTATCAGAAAAAAAGTGGCTTTCAGTTTATTTTCCGATTTTAATCTAATTCTCAATTTTTATCAGAAGAAAAACATCATTTACTCAAAATTTTGAACATCACCAGAATACTTAAGGGTGCTAAAGGATTAATAAAGTGTCTTTTTGTTAAAACAAGCTTGTTAAAATACATTCTGGGGTCAGAGCAGGGACTGCATGCAAGTGCCCTTTCAGACACAGAAGAATGAAGGGACTTTGTGATCTGAGCTGCTGCTGCTTCAGCCAGAAATAGCAAGCAGATTTAAATAATGCTGAACTGAGTGGAGAGCCACCTGTTGAAGTACAGCAGTGAAATACATGGTGGTGTTCAGATGCATCAGTTTTAAGGCTTGATCCTGAATGATGCTGAACATCTGTACTCCCACCCCCGGTGCTGAATGTTTCCAAGATACCATTGACAGTATGAAATCTGACCTTCCAAGAGATGTATGCATAGCCATCTTATGTTAAAAATAAAAAAAAACTAAACACAGAAGCAATCCACATAAGACACTGCAGCAAACAGCAGCCAGAGATGCTGTTTATACATCAATGCTCTTGTTCAGCTTGGGTAAAATCTTCCATTTTCTTTGGTACAACTGCCCTTGATTACAAGTATTATTTCTCATGCCATTTTTAATACGACATTTTCAGAAGCTACTGCCTCAAGGCTAGAAAATAACTGAAGACATCTCTTTTTGTTGGCTATGTTTTGGCAGCCTTCAAAGCTTTCTGAGAAATACTTGTTGCTTCTGACTCTAAACTGTAGTTGGATATCCAGCATATAGACATGAATATGTCTGACACAGTGCCTGCCCTTAAGGAAAGATTGTTAAAAATGGAAAGATAGGAGCACCTGAACCTTTTGCAAAGAGACTGTTCTGGATGATTCTCCACAGAGAGTCAAGATAGCTACACTGCAGATGTTCTGCAAGTTTTCTGTTTCCTCAAGTGTTTTTTTTCCCCATTTGTTCATATTATGAAATTTTCCATTCTCCACTAGAACCTATCTGATTTAAAATTTAAACTTCACATTGCTGCAAAAGCCATTTGGAAACTCAAATGACTTATCCAAGAAGATTTTTGGCTTCATGGAGATGATAAAAATACAAGTATAAACTACAACATAGCATGACTGGAAATATCTGAGCTTGATCAAAAGAGATTTTATGTAAACAAAATTTTACCTGCACAAGCATGCACATCTTTCCATTTATACGTTGTCTCTGCAAGGCAGCACCGAAAATTTTTTGACATATACTTCATTCACTGAGAAATTCTCTCTGGGACCACATTCATAAAACAATCTCATCTGGCAGGGAAAGAAGAGAAACCTTTTTTATTAAAATCTTTATGTAAATTTGTTTTGTCTTTTTCAGAGAGGTAATACACAGAGGCAAGAGAGAACATTTGAAATAAAATTAAAATCTTGTCTAATACAAAACAAAATTTCAGGAGGAAAAAGTCTGATTTAAACCTCATTTATTTGTATAGCTTTCTTCAGCAACACTATTAAGACCCAAATAGAGGTGGTAGGAAGATTTTTCAGCTGACTGTATTTTCATCAAACTACCTATTTTTGCCAGAGCCAAACCATTTCCAAGACAGGATAGCAAGGCTCTAGAGAGAAAATTTACTGTGTCCAGCATTAGCTGCATTTTGTTTTAAAACAGTGAGAACAAAGTACATAAATTCACATATTTATTTTAATTTCTTTTTTAAGAAATTACTCAAGAAATTTTGTTTGGTTTTGGGTGTAGAAAATGAGTGATTTTCAAAATATGTTCTGTTTTGGAATGACACTGCCATGTCCCAGATAACTGTACTGAAGAGGGTAAGCTTTGTTAACTCAGTCTTGTTTGGACCAGAGGAAGATATTTTTCTTGAAACACATTTGCAGAAACATTTCTGGAGGTTGTGCTTACAAAAATACTACCATTTAATTTTTCCTAGGTTGTTTTATAGAATGGGCTCGCTAACAGTGAGGTGTATTTGCTGCTTATATACAAGCCACTTCAATGTGGTGTGTCAACTTTGCCTGAGCATTTATCTACTTTATGTTTATATGTGTGTGTATATATATACATTTATGTACATTTGTGTACTGCAGGACTGACCTCTTACTCTGTGGCAATTCCCCTTTACAAGACAGGTTGACTCTCCTTAAGCAGCTTTCACTGACTAAGCACACCATAGCCTTTTTTTCTTCCTATGTTTAATTTTCAACCCCATCTGGGTGCCCAGATAGAACAAATCTGTATTTTTCCTCTGGTATGTAAAATTCATGAAGGGTTAACATTCTCCATCTGACTGAAAGCTTTTTGAGAACAAAATACAAAAAAAAAAAAAGAGGAAGTGAAAGGAGAGGTCATGTCATTGCCCATCTTCATTGTTAAAAGGAGGAAAACTCAACAGTTTCCAACAGTTTTCTGGTTTCAATCACTTTACAAAGAATAGTAAAAATTTTACTTTCAGGTGAACCAAGCCTGGGAATTTATTTCCTTCTCCAGGAAGCTTGCCATCGTTTTCTAGGCCTTAAATCCTTCATCGCCATCTGAAATCAGCACCGTTCCTGAGCCCTCTGGATTGTCCATGCTGAAGAGATTGTAGAAAAAATGAGTTGTGTGGTTTCTTTTTGGGTGCCTCCAACCCAAGTGGATGAACTCTGCAGCTGTGTATGCAGCTGATTTCTTCATAGAGCTAAAGAAGAAGGGAGATTGGGGAATCTTCACAGCACTGCTAATTTGCTGAATGTCAAAGCACAAAGATTGAATAGTTAAGACAACTTTATTCTAGACTCTACAGTTTTCTCACCTTCCTTACTGCTGCTGATCTCATGTTGGTCTTGCAGAAAAGCTTTGCATTTTTCTGTTGTAGACCGCAGAAGTCTCCCAAAACATCTCCAGCCAGCAGAGGATGTTATTGTGGAAATTCTTGTTCTTACAGTAGTCATGCAAGTTCTGTGACATCAGTACTCATTTACCTTAGAGGTCAGTGGTGGTTGGGAGAGCTTTTTACAGTTAGTTAAATTGCCCTCAGTGTTTAATTGAACTGAAAGTTAATTTTGTGTGATGTCCGAGATACGAGGTTCCAGCAGCACAAAGACTTGCCAGGTGTGCCAGATGTTTGCAGTTTAGCCAAGTGGTCCGTGCATCAGGAAATGAGTTAATGAGTAGGTATCCTCACAAGGACTGGTCATGTGTTCAGCTGAAATCAGAGTGGTTTTGGAACAGTGGGATGATGGTTCTGTTTATCTTGTTTTATTTACAGTATTGCTTGTTCTGTTTCAGATGTTTGTGGCCCTTCTCTTCTGGTACCAGTTCTACTGCGGGTTCTCTGGCTCATCAATGATTGATCAGTGGTATCTGATCTTCTTTAATTTATTCTTCTCTTCTCTTCCACAACTGATTACTGGTGTGCTGGATAAGGATGTGCCAGCTGAAGTGTTAATTGCTGTACCTCAGCTTTATAAAAGCGGACAGAATATGGAGGTAAAAACTTCTTGATTACTGTAATTTCTTTCCTGAACATCTTTCATTTCAACTGAAAACCAGCCCTGCTCCCAAAGGGTAGATGACTGGTAAATACAGTCTGAGAAGTCAGATATTTCTTATGAGTCAGTCATATTTCTTATCTGAGTCAAAATGCCAAAACTACACCTAAACAAAAGACACACAAACAAACAAAGTCCCAACTGGCCGTATTTGTAATACATGACAGGAGAGAAGGCTGGATGGTTTCATTCAACCTAAACTGAACACCTCCTCCATGGTCCAGGCTCTCAAATAACTACAGAAATAAAATAGATTGCATCTTGTAGCTAGTGCAGGCTTTTACAGAATAACCTCACAGTACTTATTCAAAACTTCAGTTCCCAACCCTTTACAAGAAGAAGAGAAATATGGCCTTGGTAGTAAGCACGATAAACTTAGTCTCTGAGGGAGATAGTCACAGATGACAGATTCAGCTGAAATATCTGTTGAAAACACCTTGTCCCCATCTGCTTGAATTGCACAATGAAAACAGAAGGAATTGCAGGAGGAATTTGAGCCAAACTGTTCCTGGTAATTACAGGTACAGCGTGCTGTGGGAAAATCTTGCTGTTTGGCATAACTATCTATATGGGGATGTTGTTTTGAAGGCAAAAGCCTTATTAAAAGTATCTTACAAAGTTGTCCTCTGAGAGGACACAGTAAGTGGGTTTTGCCTCCAAGTGTACACCTGTATTCAGTACCCCACACATGTTGTGGCATTGCTAGATACTCTCCTGGAAAGATGAAAGCAGAATTTGAGTGTAACTTATTTTAGTCCATTAGTCCAAACTCTGTCCTTTTCATCTGTTGTTTTCTGTTTTCTACATTTCTTCTGTTTCAGTGTATCACACTTGAAAGATCTGTACTATTAATACCTTCCTCTTGCACATTTTTAGGATGATAGAAATCTTGTAATGCCTTAAGGCTTTTTGGGAGGTTATGTCTGCCTGTCTTCAGTTATCAAACTGAGAAGTCTCCCAGGTTCACAGAACAGTTATTTCTCATAGAGAGGCCCAGAGATCATTCTAAGTTGTTGTGGGTTTTTAAATCTATTGATTGTATTCTCTTTATAGTTACCTAAAAAGGCATTTTAAAAACTTAAAAATCCTGTTCCAGGTGGGATCTCTTTCAAAAAGGGCCTATAGTATTATAGAATATATATAGTATATATTATTATATAGTATTATAGAATTATAGTTTGGATGGCTCTGGGGGCCATCTGATCCAGACCCCTGGCCAAAACAGCTTCACCCCTGGATGAGGTTTCTCAGGTCTTTAACTAGTCCAGTTTTGAATGTCTCCAACACTGTAGATCCCTCTGAGCAACCTGATGCAGTAATTAACCATGTTAGTTCATGAGGCCAAGTAACACCATAATTCTTTCTAAGCATCTTTCCATTCCTATTTTTAGTCTCAAATGATATTTTCCACAAAAAGAAGACATGATGAACCCGATTGTTTGAGATATAGACCATATACCAAAATTATATATATACATTTTGACATTTATAAACTATTTTTCCTTATATCTAGGACACTTATATGACCATCTATACCCCTGCAATTGTATATTTCTGTAAACCAAAATGTTAATTTAATATTGGTTTTAGCAAGTAATTTTAGGCAACTTAGAGATATGTGTGTATATATATCCATGTTTTATATACATATTTATAGCATATATTGCTGCATGAATTGCCACTAAAGACCTTAGTTGTGGATGTTGTCTAAGTACGTGTGCATTTTCTGTTTTCTCTTCTGCCAATAAATACCCTGTGCTTGTGCTTATGTGATGTAGAACCCATTTATTCACTTTCATTAGTGGTCTGACTGTAGTGTATAAAATAGGGCAGCTTCATAAATGTTTCCTGCTCTGAGCATCAGATTTAACTTACACCCTTTGCCAGGGGAAAAATAAAAGGGGGGGGGGCGGGTGGTGTTGGGCAAAATACTTTTATTCCAGAACACAGAACAGAGTGACTTGCATGTAGACTATTCATGCTTCATCCCCCAGGGTAGGTAAATGACTGGCAAAGTTATGAAGCTGTTTTCCCAAGCCCTTAAAACTGCCCTAGAAATATGCCCTTAAAATATCCTGGCAGGTAGGATCTTCATTATGATCTGATTTTCTTAACTTTTTTTTTTTTTTAATGACACAGGAGTACCAGCCACACATGTTTTGGATGAACATGATTGATGCTATGTATCAAAGCCTGGTTTGCTTCTTCATCCCCTATTTTGTAAGTGTTTGGTTTAAGCCATTCTATTTCAAGCATTTGGAGGAGACTGGCAACACAGCTTGGGCTAAACTCTTGTCTTCTTTCTTACAGACTTACTATGATTCAGAGGTGGATATCTTCTCTTGGGGAACTCCCATAACCACAATAGCTCTTTTCACCATC
Organism: Hylia prasina; assembly: GCA_013397195.1. Classification (NCBI taxonomy): domain Eukaryota; kingdom Metazoa; phylum Chordata; class Aves; order Passeriformes; family Sylviidae; genus Hylia; species Hylia prasina. The sequence goes on along the minus strand of VYXD01012306.1, from coordinate 406,199 downwards.
ATCCTGCATTTGGCTATTGAAACCAAAACTTGGGTAAGGTACCTACAGCCTACATAGAGACTCACTGGCATAGACATAATTCTTCTCTCAGTGCCACCTTTCAAAATCATAACATGGTTGCTTCTTTGCCTCAGCACATTCTATTTTTAGCAGACATTTTTAAAATGCATGGAAAAGGTTTTAAAATATGATCTGCAAACAGCTTTGTAGTGTTGTATTTATAATAAGAATTTTTAAATATACAAGGCTCTAAACTCTTTGCTGTGCATGGATTTGACTCCAGAAATTAAGAAGTTTTAATTTAATTAAGTCTCAGTAAATTTCTTAGAATATAAAGAATCATTATACTTATGTTGTTGGGCTTTTTGTTGTTGTTGTTTTAGACTTTTCTCCACTGGTCATCTTGCATCTTCAGTATCATTTTATTTTTCTTTGTGGCTCTGGTTTACAATGCTTCCTGCCCAGTCTGTCATCCTCCATCCAATCCCTACTGGACCATGGAAAGGCTGATGGGAGACCCTATGTTCTATTTGACTTGCATTATATCACCAGTTGTTGCATTGCTGCCCAGGACTTGTATCTGCTCTCATATCTTTTCGTGTATGTAAAGGCACTTCATGCATATGATTGGGAGAGCAAGAACATTTTCCACTCCCCATCTTTTGTTTTGCTTACCAGCCAACTCAGTTTCTTTCAGCAGCTGAATATTTGAAGTCAGGTTATCTAACCTCTTCTGTGCTCCTGACCATATGAACTATCTGCTGCACTTCTTTTCCTCCTGACCACAGGAACAGACCACAGCTCCTGGCCAAGGACCACAGGAATGGGATAATTGTAGTCTGTTGGTCAAACCTGCTGGCCATGCAGGGGTTTGCTACCCTGTGAGGTTTTCTGTGATGCTTCCAGATTCAATCCATCCATATAAAATGCACACTACCCAAATTCTGATAGTATGTTGTCCTGCTTGCCTATTTGTAGATGTAGGAGGCTTGCTCTGCAGACTTATCCCCACTGCCTTTCCTCATCAGGAAAGATGAAAGACTGTGTGTAATCACAAGGTAGATCACTGGCTAAAGATACAGATTTATTACACTGCCTAATTAAGTTATTAATCAAAATATTAGCACAGCATTCAGAGCTGTCCATCTGCAAGCTTTTTAGTGTAGAGCATTATTTTTCTATGTTGTGCTTTTATCTTGGATATTTTCCCTTAATAACGTATCAGGTGTTTCCTTCTCTCATTTCTTTTCTCGTGCTTATTGTCCTCTTGCAGATTCCTGTACAGAACCCTTCAGGGAACACTATTCCCAACCCAGCTTCAGCTTGGACGCCAGCTGAGTAAACTGTCCCCAGAGACTCGTGCCCAGCTTCTCACCAAAATGAATGTAAAGGAGACAATATGTCAGACACCAGTCTTTGCAGACAGCTTCTCCCCAAGCCTTGGCTCAAATGCTAGTGATTGCTACAAGGCTAATAACCAAAGCACTCCTTTGCCAGCCTCTCCTCAAACAAGGGAGTCACTTTTCCGAGAGCACACAAAGGCAGAACATAAAACAGATCAGACTGCGGCTGCCTTCCCGCAGGGTGCTGTGTTGTATGAGGAAAACAAGCTCCCCTCATCAGCAAGTAGTCTGGAAAGGTCCATGGGGTTTCATGAAGTTCGATGTGGCACTTCAGAGGTGGAGTCGTTGCCTGTGGGAACAACATTCCCATGGAGCTCAGCAGTTGACCAAGCCGACTTCAGTTTGTTGAAGTGGATCACTTCAACTCCACTGTTCAGTCACATTGGGACTTTTCTACAGGTGTCATCGAGCAGTTTACAAAATGAAACACAGGACAGTATGTGTGTGCTTGGCTCTTCTTTGCATGTGGACTTCAAAGGCTTAAAAGAAGAGAGCTCAAATAACTTGCAGGACAAAATGAAAGGAACCCCAACTGATGATTGTAAAAATGACAATTCCGAGACCACCTTTTTATGACGTGGGCCATAAATATATTTATATGTTTTCTATTTGCACACATTTATAGTGAGATTACTCTATTTGTTTCCAGAGGTGAAACAGAAAATCAAAGGTACAGAATGATTATTTAAGAATGTTTAAATACAGTTTATTGAAATAAGAGCTTTAAATATAAAAAGAAACACTTGAAAGTTCCATTTATATTGTTTTATTTTTTCATCTCATTTTGTAAGGAAATGCCTTGTCTTTATTTTTCAGATGCTTCTCTTTTACTCTTGACACATACTGTAAAAGCAAAGGCTCTATCTACCATATTCAAAAGGATTAGATTCAGCAACAATTATTGATATCATTATAGGCCATTCAGTAATCAAGGAGGAAAAACCATGATAATAAAGAGTCACTATATTCCATCCATCATCTGCTTGCCAGTGTATTTTGTCACTGAGGCAAAGCTATGGAATTATTATACACCTCTCTGTAAATGTTAACAGTATCTTACCACCACATTAATAATACTGATATTTTATAAATGACACCATATTCTGATATTGCAGCCATAGCATTTGATGTGTCATGATAAAACAATAAATGAATGACCATCCATATTGCAAAGTGACTTCCCAGTCTGGCATTAATTGTAACTCAGCCCTTCCCTTGCAGTAGCTGGTGTTTGGCTGGCCTTACATTGTGCTGTACAAAAAGCTTGCTGCTTGTTTGTAAGGAAGGATTTGGTGGCAAAGAACTGGTGCCTCATGTCTGCTGTAGAGTTTCATCTGGGTAGCCTGTGATCTTGGGTGCTGGAGCACAGCCATTGTTACTGAAGAGGTCTGTTCTGCTTGCTACTGGGGTGAAGGACTGGCAGAGGGGAATTTTGTGAGACACCTTTGCTGTTTTTTCAGCCCGGTTAAATCGAGTCCTTGGGGATGGTGAAGCTGAATGATCAGCTTACATGCTGAGCAGAGGTATTTGAGCCTGGTGTAAAGCTGGCTATCTCCAGCCCCAAAAGAAGGAAGCTGCACTGCTTTCTGAGGTTATCTCTGAGCCAACCTCACATGGCTGTAAACCCCAGACTGCCACTGGTACATGGGTGTGCTGCTGCCTGGTGCCAGCCTGATGGATCCCAGGGGCTTTAGCCTGGAGTGTTGCTTGGTTCTTTCACACCTGGTCATCATGACCACATATGAACTGTCTGCTGCACTTCTGTTCCTCATTGGCAGGTTTTCATGGCCTTTGTATTGCTTGCCATCAGTTTTTCTAAGGCCACAACTTGTTCGTGCCATGCTCTGTGCCTGGCAACCTGCCTGCCCTGTGGATTGCCTCAGTGTGGTAAAACACAAGTGCCTACCATCTGTCACTTGCTAATCCACTCAGGATCTTTTTTTTTAAAAGATTTATGTAGACTGGCCTCTTTCCCAAAGGCTGGATTGATAATATAATACTGTGAAATGCCAATGAAAGGAAGAAATGAAAGCAAAGTAATAGGAGCAGTCAGCCTGTAAATATGTTACCCTCATGAAACATGACACATCTGCATGTAACTAAACTGCGTCTGGGATTAGAATTGACTAGGGACAGGGGAAAGGCACTAAGGGACTCACTATTGCAGTCTCCTGTGAACAGCTTTTAGCATATGATTGATTTGAAAAAAATGAACCCGAAGCAGAACTTCTTCCTTTTGCTCTTGAGTTAAAGAGGAATGTTGGTTTATATGCATGGGTTTTAGTGTATGAAAGCACACCTACTGACTCATTTGTTACTGGCTGAAAATGTGCTGGCATTTCTCTGCTATGTTAATTGTGTTAGAAATGGGGCAGTTCAAATGGCCACTCAGTTTCCACAGAGGCAGGTGGGCATCTGCCCTGTCAGTGCCAGCACGAGCCAGGAGTGTGGGTCTTGGCACACTCCTCTGAAGCAGGGCAGGTGCCATGCCCTCAAAGCACTCTCCACTCACTGGCAAGGGAGCCTGCAGAACTCAGCTCAGCTGCAGAAACCTCCTTTACAAAGGTCTCTAGCTGGGGGAGACAGCTCCCTGTTCAGGTATCTCTGCTTGCTCTACCAGCCTGCTCAGCCTTGATAGTAGCTGTTGGGGTGACTTAGCAGGTAATTCTTTTGCAAGGTTAACTGGCTGTATTTAACACATGCTATGCAGAGATTGCCATTGTAAATAACTCATCTGTGTGGAGATGCAGTGTCTTTTAATGTCAGAGAAGTCAAATGACACTTTGAAATGTGTAAATCCATCTGGTTAGAAACCATCTGCTCGTAAAACAGGATCTCACAGAAGGACACTGTGTCAGATACCAGGTGGGCAGAGTTCACAGGTTTGCAGGATCAGGTTCAACTCAGTCTAAGAGTGTCATGGGCTCACAGCAGGAGCTTGCCAGGGATGTTGCAGGTGTGTGTCCTCTCTCAGTTACTGCAGCAGCCCTAACAGCCAGGTGAGGATCTCCTGAGCTTATTGACTCCTCTGCATCAGGAGTCACCTCCTTTTCACAGCAGGACTGGTGTCCCACAGGCCTTCGTGGGATTTGCTGGCAGCAGAAAGGGCTGGAGCATCACTGGGCTTTGGCTCAGAGCTGTATTTCATGATACTCTTCTCAAAAAGAACCTAAATTCCTCTCTGGCCATGCCTTTGCAGTACAAGATTCAGTTTAGTTGTTGTGCTTGAAGTGTTTCAAAGATTATTTCTGTAGGTAAGGGATAGAAGGGTTCCTTTGGGACCAAGACTCATGCAGTGCCAGATAGATGTGTTAAGTTGCCACTGTGGGTGTGAGTTGTACGTCTGCATCATATGTTTAGGGAAACTGTAGATCTCAATCCTCAGCTGCTGTAACCATCATAGCATCTTCAATATCTGCAAGCTGACTTACCCCAGCTGGGAATCAGGCTACATAACTGCTATTTTGCTGCAAAATAAAAATTAAAAAGAAATCCTTAGGAATTCATTTTGAATTACCTAAGGTGTAAATTAATCCCTTCATACTAAAAGGTAAAATATCTTTATTGTGGCAGCAATCCTTCAAAATGTGTTAATTTGATCTTAAATAAACCAAATAATCCTGCTGACCTGAATGGAGCAGTGGTGTCAGAGGGGTTGCTGGTGTGCCTACAGATAGGTAGGAAGATGTGCCACACTGAAGCCAACATGTGCCAAACCTGCACAGTGAGTTACCTGAAGGCAAGAACCAGGTCAACTGGATGACAGCAAGCTGTGTCTCCATTTTCTTTTGGGAGATACATTGTAAAATGATAGCAATAAAATATAATTTAAAGCACAGTTTGGAGGGAGAAAAAAAGCCCAAACAGATTTCACATTTGGAAAGAAAATATTAAGCAAACAAATTATTTACATTTTAAATCCGTTCTCTCTTCCACTGCCAGAAGACAAACACATCAAAGCATGTTACTTGCTGGGCTTTAGGACTTGTCAACATTTTGAAGCTGCTATTAATATTTGAAACCTTTTAGCTAAATAAATACTAATTTCTTTCTGAAGCTGTATACATTGATTTTAATAAAATAGAATAAACTTGTAAAGTTATTCCTGTTGGTGCAGTTGAGCAGTTGTTATGTCAGGCAAAACAAAGCTTTAAAGGCATGAGGTTATTCCACAAAAAGCGTGTAACTATTTATGAAAATATTACTCAAGGCAATTAAAACAATACCCATGTTTGGTCTTTTTACCAACAATAGCCTCCTGTACACTGTTCAGGATATACAGGAGGCTGTATAATATAATACACTGATAATAGATCTATTTGCACTGAATTCTGCAAGCACTTCTGTGTCTGCTTGATGTTGCTGGCTGAAGTAGTCCAGATGAAATTAATGGCTGAGAAGAAGAGAGTTGTGAACTAAGCATCACAATGTTCCATACTTCGTAGTCTTACTTATGTGAACCAACTTCTCAGTGACTTATCCATTTCAAAAATTCCTTCTGGGTGTATAAAGATCTTTTAGAAACAGACAGAAGTGTTCTATTAGGATGGCCCTCTAATCTTATATCTCACACATATGCCAGGGCACTAGAACTGGGCATATAAATGTCAAAACAGGAACAAAATAACCAAAACAGGAACAAAATAACCATCCAGTTATTTTTTTTCCATCCAGTGTTTTTTTCCAGGTTTTCCAACTATACATCACTGCTCTGTGTGCCCAGTCATGAATCTGCTTGCCACCCTCCTGCACTGAAACCACAGCCATACACCCTGATTAAAATTTCCTCCGACCTTTTCAGATTATTCAGAGACTGCTCTTGCTTGTATTACATGAATTCCTCAATGACCTTGCGTTGAACTTTGACTTATCATTTATTCACACCCAATTCACTGCTCAGGGCAGCAGTCTGTGCTTGCTCCCAGTACATCTCCTGAAGGCTATACCCACATAATCAACAAGCACTGCTTTGTTGTGCCTTGAGCCACCTTTCTAGTGTCATGCTCACTTTTTGCTCCACTCCAGGCTTGTACATTAACATCCTAAACATTACTGACTGCCCAATCCACACACACACAAGATATGGAGGATTTGAGGAGGTTAACTCATTCAAGTTGCCATATAAAAGGGTACTGGTTTCAGTAAATGGAGATGTTCAGCTTAAACTGTCAGAACTGTGCTTGAATCATCTGAGAATGGCAATTTATAAAACATAAACATAAATCTGCATCAAAACTTGAACTAAATAAATACATTTTTTTAAAGTCTCAGGTTTTTGCAGCAGCTGGTTCTTGATCCAGACTGATCTATGCCTTGGGCATTTTTCGGTCCAGCATTAAATGCAGCCATGTGCTTTTGTAAGGGAGCACACATGGCAGTACTGAAAACGATGCTGATAAAGCCATGCACTGTGATGGCACAGTTACAGGTATGTGTCAAAGGCTCTGCAGAAACCATGAGAAGCCAGGCATGCAGGTGTAGCAAAGTGGGGAAGGAAAGGCACTGCTGGATGCTGTGCATGAGTCCCATGGCTGGTAGAGAGATAAGGGGATCTTCAGAGCTTCCCAACTGCCTTTTCTTTGCCTTTGAAAAGGTCCTGCACATGACCTTCTCTGCCTGCTTGACTCCATTAAGCTTAAATTTTACTGGAGCTGTACCACAAGTGAATTTGGTTTGTTACTTGCAGCTGAGAATGGATAAGGGATTGGAACTGAACTAATGCTGACTCAGATGGAGGTAGGTTGGCACTTGCTTTGCAAACAGGAACGTGCTGGCTGTGCCCTGGTCAGGAGCTCTCCCAAGCCAGGGACCAGGGCAGGTCTCACTGCTGATCCCACAGTTCCTCCCTGTGTTGAAAACCAGGGCAGGAGCCATAGCAAAGGGACCCCAGTGCCCTCCCAGGGCAAGTAGCCCTCCACTGCTCCTTAGGCTGAGATCACAAATTTGTCTGCAGTGTCCTGGTATTGATCGGGAAGGGAAGCAACAGGTAACATCGCAGAGAAACTTCCTGCTCCATTGAGGAATGTCCTGTGCCATTGCATAAAAGCCTCCATGTTTCTCTCCCAGGCTCTCCAGTATGAATCTTGGCCATCAGAAGGCCCCTGGGATGGTTGCATTTCCTGCAATGGAAGATGCTGTGGGGAGTCCTCTGCTGCCTCCTGAAGGGGCCCCTGAAGCACCTGCACTGAGGCCACTGCCCCAGGGATGACAGGCACCTTTGCCAGTAGCAGCAGCTCCATTGTCACCCCATGTGCCTCTCACTGAGGGTCCTTTCTGCTGAAGGAGACTCCGTGTGGTCACAGCCCAGGTATCTTCAGCTGAAAAACGTAACAGCAAAAGGTTTTGCCCAGGCTTAAGAGGTTCTACAGGTAAAGTTTTACCTGTTACATGGGTGTGGACACCCATATCCAGACAAGGATTTTCCAGCTGTCCTGGGCTGTGAAACCCTGTAGTGTATCACACACTTTAAGGGATCATGGTGCTTTGTGTGCTTTAAAATTTCCTGTGGTTTTCCAGGAGCCCAGCCACCCCTAAATCTCAAAATCTAAAATTAGAAGCCACTGTTGAAAATGGCAATAGGGCCACGTGGACTATGCTTTATTTACATGGAAGAAGAGCAGTTGAAAGAAAAGACTAGCTTTTAAGGAGGGTTGTTCTATATAGCTGCATGAATTTTCTCTATTTTGAGCAGCAGCTTCCATGTGGCTTTAAGTACAGATGTTTGCTCTGTGCAGTAATGTCTCCCTTGATACATGAAGGGCAGTGCTACATAAATCCTTCCAAGATGAGGTTTAGCATTTCCTGGCCAGGGCAGGCAAAGACTACCAGGTCCTGCCGCCAGCTCTGCTGCTGGAAGGACTTTAGTTGGGTCAGCTCTAAAAGTCCTGTTTCATCAGCCCATCTTGCACAGCGCCTGTCTGTGATGGAGTCCTGTGCAAGGTATGACTAAACAAGAACCTTAAAAGCAGGTTAAAGGCATCAGCATTTAGCTTGCTCATGGCTGTTGCTGCACCATGGAAATACACAATGCATGGAAATAGTCTGTTAGTGAACACAAAATGCTTGAAAGAGCCCTCTGAGGGACTTGTAAAAGTGTCAGTGAAGAGATGGCCAAGGCGAATAAAAGCTGCTCAGACTGGGTGGAGTGCCCATTCCCTCTGTAGGGAGACATGCTGGGACTTTATTTCCTCTTCTTTATCTGGGCAGCTCCCCTAGTCGGGACAGGGTGCAGGTTTCCAGAGGCAGTGTTGACTCAGAGCTGGGCCTCTCACTTTGGCCCCACCACCCCTAAACACAGCACTGCAGTAGCTAAATTTAGCATTTCCTGGCCCAAAATTCCCCGTGGTATATTGCTGGTGCTTGTTCATCACATTTTCCAAAAGCTGCAGGTTTGAAAGTCTCCATTTTATTCCTGGACCACCCATTTTACGTGCATGAAGGCACGTAAATTGTCCCTGCAGCCAGACTTGCTTGTAGTTCCTACCTTTTCACCCTTCCTCACTTTCCATTCCAAAACACAATGCCCACAAAAATCTACTTGGACTTTCAGAAACCCAAACTACGACAGAGATATTGCTCACCATTTGCATGCCTAGAAACAAAGCAGAAGTGTGCTAATGAAAACAGCAGACATGCCTCTTGTTTAAGTAGCATTTTCGCTGACACGTCCCTCACACCCCCCACAGCTGCCCACTGAAGGGCCTGACGCTGCTTCTTACCCTCTTCTTTATGTGCAAAGGCTCCAAAGCTTGAGAGCAAGACAGGAGAGATTGAGCTTTTCACTTTAAAAACCTGGAAATGCCAAGCTCTTCCTACTTTTTTTTAATGAAATTGCTGATGAAAATGTGGGGGTTATATTTACTAAAAACCCAAATTACCAACAAACTCTCAATCAACCGTGTGTACTGTTAGAGCTGCATGAACCATTTTTATCCTGAGTGGGCTGGGTGTTTGCAGTTTATAAGATCCCTGTCATTTTGCAGACACAATTAACTTCATAGCTGAATTGTTTTGCTTAACACTCAAGAACTCAATAAAACCATTATAGCTAAAAGCTCCTTGGAAGATGATGTAAATAGAAAGTTTGAGTTGGCATCATCTGGAAACTGAGGGCAAATGATGACATAATGGGAGGCATTGCAGGCAAAGACTCCTCTCCCTTGGGGACCCATGGAAATTATCTGTCAGTTTTAGGTACAAAGACCTGCAGTTCATCTCAAGTTTTCTGAGTTTTGAAGATTAGGAGTGAATTAACTCATTTATATCCAAATGTACTGGTGGTGTCTGCCAACCACCAAAAACAGGTGGCAGCATTTCCTGCCCATTGAGTGTTGTTTTGAGCAAGGCCCGCAGTGCAAGGAAGCCAGGCTCTTGGATTATTCAGAGCTAAAGAGAGAAAGAAAGATGTCAGCTTTTCCAAAAATACCCCAAGTGGTTTTATTGCATTCAGTTGGCTGCTGTTGTAGCCCACCAGCAGCCGCCCCCTTGCCAGATGGCTCCTGCTCATCCAGGACGGAAGTCGAGCCTTGACTCCTCTCATGAGGTTTTGGGGACACATCAAATGCTGAGAGGTCTCAGTGGACACTTCTGCCCTGCCTGTCCCCAGGAAGGGGTCACAGTGGGGGACTGTCCCAGCCCTCTCCCAGCCCCCGACAAATCTGCACCTTCTCCACTGCATGGAGCACCTTCTGGCCCCACACATTCCCTTCCAGAGGCAGCAGCACAAGCAGAGGAAAGTCATGTCCAAATACATTTCCAAACAAGCATCCATGGACCATTCTCCTCCCCACAGCTCCCTGTTCTCATCCTAGTCTGATATAAACATTCTCTGGGATCTTGCTTCAGCCAATTTTACTTCACATAGCATTACCATAATTTAATCCCATGTACTGCAGCCAGGGTTTGTTCTTTGTCCTTGGGGGGCTTTAGAAAAATAATATACAAAATATCCCATTTTTGGGAAGGGTGACTGACAAGGGACAGCTCTGGGACACAAGTTCTAAATCTGTGTGCCCCATGAGTGCTTTACCATGTAAACAATTTTACAGGTATAGGTGCACCAGCGGTATTCTCCATTCTATGGAATGTGCAGAGAAAACCTGCTTAAAAAATTATTCGGACTCATCCCATCTCCTTCTCTTTTCCAGTGCTGCTCTGAGTGTGGAATTTTCCTTGCCTGACAGCCTTGTGCCAGGGACAGCTATTCAGCTTATCATCCTTGTCCATCCTCAAGGATGGGTCCACAGCTGGCACCTCTAGCACAGTCTGGAGGTCACTGCCTCTGGTTGGGCCAGGCCAGGGGTAACTGTGCTCAGGAGCTGTCACAGCCCACTGCTGTGTTTTGAAGAGCAAAACACTTTTGTTTTTCAAAGAAAGCAGAAGGAAACATGCAGACTTTGTCATGTTTAAATAATAGACTTTTGAACACTACTTAGAGGTGATTCGGTGTTGTCTGAAGAGAGAAGCAATTTATCTTTGTTTGGTGTTTGTTTGGAGGAGGAAAAAAACCCAAGGAATAAAAGTGACTATATTACCACACTGTGGCTTTTTCTTTTTAATCACCTGCTTGAAGTCCAAAAAGCCCTTGTATCCCTCTGTTCCCACCCCGGCTTTCATTTCCAGCCACTTGTTATCTACAAAGAGAAGGTGCTTCTGCATAGAGGGAGGCAAAAAAAGTTAATTTTAAAAAACCCCTGTATATTTATTTGAAAGCAATGTGGAGATTTTAAACCTGTAACTAGGTGCCTTGAGATAAAAGCTCAGCTTCAAGGGTCTCCAAGCAGGAAAACCACATTTTGCTCCTTACAAAGTCAAAAAAGAAAGTGTTAACTAAAATCTGTAATATTTTCAATTGTATTTGCCTCAGATTTAAGTGAGGCTTATCCTCAAGAAACCTGTTTGAGACAGGTTTGTGAGGACTATTTAAAACTTCGGGATATTTTTACACCCCTGTTAATCTGGAAAAAGGCCATACTACATTGAAAATTGAGCTTTTTAAAACAGTGCTAACTAACCCTATACCTAATTACTACTTTTGTCCCATCCCCCCTCCCTGCATTTTTTAAGGGTGTGGGTTTCTGTCCCCAGCCCAAAGGCCTCGAGGGTCCCTGGGCTCTGCACGGGACACACCCAGGGGCTGGGTGGTGCCTGGGCACAGCCAGTGCCTGTCTGTGTCAGGCTGTGACAAACCTCCAAAACAAACCACCACACAAAGGGAGACTTGTCTGCTGCCCTATACCAGTCACTAAGAGTTTCCCATGCAGGGTGTCTCTGTTCTAGAGCATATCCTTGGCAGTGCAGGGCAAGCAGACAGGCTTTAAACCCAATAAAGAAATAACACACAGGCCAGGAGAAAAAGAGTAATAGTGGGGAGAATTAATTTTTTTTTCTAGCATTAAAAAAGAAAAAAGATGCCACAATGCTGCTGAGTTTTAGTAAGATGTTTTCTTTCTTTGCATCTCCTTGATAGACATGGGGCTCCATAAATCTTGGCACTCAGCATTCCTCTCTGCAGTCCTTTGTAACCAAAAAGGAGATGTGTTTATACACTGGCCAAGGAGTGAGACATCTCCCTGCACTGAATTACCCCAGTACACACATTCTGTCAAAGGCCACAACCGAATAAACCACTCCACTCACATTTGGCTTCCATCTCTAGATGAGCCAGAGAGGGCTGATTGGGCAGGCAGCACCTTTCCCCTGCACCAGCACAGCCAGAAAGAATAAATGAACTCTGCTCCAGTGACAGGGCAGCAGGCTGTAGACAGATGTGTCAGGATTCAGCAGGATGCTACTGGATGCTGTGGAGTGCCCCGGGATGCAGCAGAACCTGGTGGAGTACAAGATGTGCTCTTGTGCCACAGATGCTGCCATGGGCTCTCCAGGCTACTGGCAGGGACAGGATGTCACCCCTGCAGAGGCAGCTGGCCTCATCCCTGTGTAAATTCCTGGTGTGTAGATGAAAGCCCAGTGCAGGTGCAGAGGAGCCGGGCACACAGGACTGTTTGAGCCTGCTCAGTGCACAGATGCCAGGTTTACTCCCTTATACCAAAAGCTGAGGGGTTTGCAGGCAGGCCTCTGAGATGAATGCATTCATGTCCAAGGCACATTTCTCATCTCATTGAAAAGGGCAGCACAACTTGACATCTCATTTTGGCACCCAGCATGGCTGTATCTTGTATTTGCAGGCCAGAGCAAATTGCCTCAAGGCCCATGTAAGAATTATAGACTGAACTGATCATCTATCAGACCACCAGGCTGGAGGCTCCCTGCTTGTTTTAGCCTCTGGGCCAGGAGGAAAACTGACTGATGACTCCCACTCAAACCATGAAATGAAACCCAGCAGGTACAGAGCAGCTGTCCCGACTCTCGTGCCACCTCCCACCTCACAGCCAAAAAGTCTCAACCACCTCTGCAGACAGAAATTCTCCTTTGGGAAGCACCCAACAGAAACAACAGCAACCCCTTCTTGCTTATTCCACATGTGCTTGCTCCAAGAAGGTAACAAGCTTGATATCAAAACAGGGTTCAATTGCTGATTGCCACTGATTGTTGATTTGGGATGTGGCCCAACTAAAAAAAGACAAAAAGGCTGAACTAGACACACAGACCAAGACTACGCTAAAAGTGAAGTTTTTATGCTCAGCATCCAGCCTCTGTATCTGTGGAGACACACACACACCCCCACATACACACACCCACACACCCACACCCTCTTTTTACACGCCTCTTCACAATAATCCATCTCTTTCCACCAACCTGAGAAGGCACATTGATTAAACAATGAAGCTATAGTTAGCTGGGAAAAGGTGGATCCTTTCTTTTCCTGTTAGCCCACAGGTTACCTCAACTTGGGGACACTCTAGAATTTTTTTCCACAATTCATAAAAATTCGTGTGATTTTTTGTTATTAAACTACCAGCACTTTAATTTGCATTCTCTCAAGTTGCTTGATTAATTCAGGCTTGTCTAGCAATGTCAGGTTTATTTTTTTATTTTATATTGGGTTTTTCATGGTAAGGTTTTGTCAGTGGGGGATTACAGGGGTGGCTTCTGTGAGAAGATGCCAGGCACTTCCCCTGTGCCCACTGAAGTCAGTGCCATACAGCTCCAGCTCTGCTGCTGTCCAAGGCCGAGCCCATGGGTGACAGTGGGATAACAGATTTAAGAATGGACAAAAAAGCCTGTGCAACAGCAGCTGAAAGAGAGGAATGAGGATGTGTGAGACCAACAGCCCTGCAGAAACTGAGGTCAGTGCAGCAGGACAGGGAGGAGGTGCTCCAGGCACTGGAGCTGAGATGCCCCTGCAGGCTGTGACAAAGACTGTGGAGGACCTCATTCCAGAGCAGGATACCCAATGGAGGTTGTGATCCTGTGGGATTCCCTGGAGCAGGCCCCTGGCAGGACCTGTGATGTGGGTCCCCCACTGGGTCACAGATTCTGGCAGCAAACCTGCTCCAGTGTGGGACCCTCTCTGGAGTCACCTGTTCCTGAAGGACTGCACGCCATGGAAGGGACCCACACTGGAGCAGTTTGTGTGGGAAGGACTTGTGCTGAAGTTCATGGAAGACTGAGGTTGAGCCTGGGAAGAAGAAAGCAGTGAGGGGAAAGTGTTTTAAAATTTGGGTTTGTTCCTCATTACCCTACTCTTATTTGATTGATAATAAATTATAATAAATTAATATCCTCAAACAGAGTCTGTTTTGCTTGTGGTGGTAACTGGTGATTTCTCCCTGCCCTTATCCTGACCCTTGCTCTATTTTTTATGTTCTTCTTCCCCGTGCCCAGCTGAGGAGGAGAGTGATAGAGCAGCTTTGGTGGGTACCTGGTATCCAGTCAGGATCGGCTCACCAGATATTTATTCATCTACTCAGTAAAATATCATCAGGTTTTTAAAGTGCTTGTTTTCATAAAAAATATCAAAAAGCAAATAAAACCAAGTACTTTTTCTTTACTTTGACTGCTGTAAGCTTCTATTGATTTAGGAAGGTGCCAGCTGATTTCTGTGCATTTTAAAAATTATTATGTTCTAACTGAGGTGCTTCTAGAGTTACTGGCCACAACACATCCCTGAGGTGGATCAAGAACCCAGAACATGGCAGTGCATGACTACAAAGCATCCCACCCTAAATACTGCTTTTAAGCCTGGCCAGTCCCCTTGTTTTTCCACCATTGGTTTTTTGTTTGTTTGTTTGTTTTGTTTAGTTTTTAATTGGGGGTGGGCACTGTCTTCCTACTTTGTTATTGAGGGAAAACTTCTGCCTGAAGAGTGGATCCTTTCTCATGCTCTTAAAAAATGAGGGCCCTGTTTTATTCTCCCCTGTCATGGTAGGAATCTATAGTCCAAGCCTTGCTTCATGAGAAAATTCTGATCTGTATGGGCAGCACTCTGCATATAACAATCTGGGATCATTTTTACATTCCCTCACCAGAGATGCCATTACTCTTATGAACCTGTTATCCTCCTGGGCAATGTCACTGCTGGGGATACCCTGGCAGCATGGCCTGACTCAGAGTAGATTAAAGAGGGATTTTGCTATCAGGAATTTTGACAAGAAGGGTTTTTCCAAGTATGGTCACTTGTAGCAGTCAGATCATCTGACAAAAGATAAAGGATTTAGGGGGCTTGAGCTGAAGCACTGCCCCTCCTTATGTCCAGGTTTGCCCTATTTCCTTCAGCCACAGACTGGAAAGGATCCTTTGTGCCAATAAAAATCCCTTAATTAGCTGGTGTGCTTACTTGAAGCTCTGAAAATGCTGTCTGCTGTCTTGAGTATTTAGATCACAACTACATCATGCAGCTGGGGAAGTCTGTGGGAAACACTGCATTTTGCTGCTCTTTTTTTGTTTGTTTGTTTGTTTTGTGTTTTTTGGGGTTTTTTTAGGTATGGCTGTGGCAGTAGAGCCAAGAATTCTGCTTGCTAGGAGGGTGAGATGTGCTTGGTCCAGAGCTGTGAGAGTGAGGCTGTCTTCATCCCCTGCAAAACTACCATGAGCCATAATACCAGAGGAGCTTCACAGCCTTAGAGGAAACTCCAAAAGATCTCTGCTCTGGGGAATGATCAGGGTCTGAGCCCACCCCGGGCAGATGCAGAATGATGAAGGGTGCCAAGACTTCCACAGCCAGACTGAGAGTCTCTTTCCTTTCATCCCCTTCTCCTGAACATGAAGTGCCTAAGAAAGAAAGAAAGAAAGAAAGAAAGAAAGAAAGAGAAAAAGAAATCTACACGATCTGAGTATCATAATTTGTTACTTTTCTTCCATGCAAGTTGCAGCCTCAGATGGGGCTCCTGAAAGGGCAGGGGATGCACCAGGCTGCTGAGTGCAGAAGCATGACCTCCATTAGGAAACCTGGGAGGGTGTCTGCTCCTCACCCAAGGGAAAGTCCTGCAGTGACCAGCAGGAACTGCTTGTCTTGGAGGAAGTTATGGCCAGTGGTGAGAAACTTGCTGGATCTCTGGGCTTCACCCAGGTTGCTCCTGCCCTGAAGATTTGGGTTGTGTCTCATCAGAGTCAGCTGCTGAGGAGACCAACAGTGCCATAAGAATTTTTCTGTGTAATACTTGCCCAGAAACTGAATACAGTATTTTCTCTCTTCACCTTCCCTCAACTCCATGCCCTCCCAATCTCTCCTTGGGAAAATATTTCCAACAGGGCTTTAATGTGTTTTCTTTCCTGGGAATCACTTTCTTCCTTGCAAAAGGTGGGAAAATGGAGCTCCCCTTACTGAGAGTGAGAGACTTTTAAGCCCCAAAACACCACCCTGGGAATGTTTCAGCAGCTATGTCAGAGCACAGGGCTGAGGGTGCTCCCCAGAGCCCTCTGAGAATGTAACTATTTCAGTTCAGACCATGAGAGAGGTGCAGGATGAGGCCAGAAGCTGAACATGGGGCAGAAATCCTGCAGTTTAACCAAGAAACAAAACCCTGCTTTCTGTGGAGCAGCACCTCATTGCCCCAAAACAATCAGGTATTCATGGCAGGAATTGTCCTGGGTTTCTCTTCATGAAATAATACAGACAGGGGCTATAGAGCCATTTATTCTTGAGGCTGGCAACAGAAACAAACCTGCACTTTGATTTGTGCTAAAAAGCAGATTTTTTTTTCCAAGCTTCACTAGTTTCTGGTAGAAGTTTTGGACTGAGCCCATCACTCAGAAGTGAGGAGGCAGAGCTGAACCTGCACTGCAGTGTAGCACACAGCAGCTGCCCTGTGAGTGGCTGCCATGCCCTGAAATGGACGGAGTGCCTGTGAAACACCAAACCACACAACCCCTGTGCTCTTTATGTTAACCAGCAGCACAATCTCCACTCCTGCTTGCAGACCTAGGCAAAGATTGGCTTCACACCTACAGGTTTCTTTCCTGCTTGTCCAAAATGCATCCATCCTGTGCCATATTTCCTGGAGCAGAAATATGATGTCCCTTGCTTATGCTTCTCAACCCTCCTCAAAAAGCTACTAAGGGGAGAGCAGTAGAAAACCTCTGTATTCCCTTTTTTCCTTTTAGCATGAAATAGAACACAAACAAGAAAACAGATTAAATAACATGCCTTTCAGGGCATATGTTGCATAATACTATAGAGAGTACGAGCTTTTAAAGCAAATCTCTCCACTAAAATTAAAACAAACTGCTCTAAAAAGCATTTTCTAGGCTCAGCGGGGGCAGGGGGATGCCGATTTCCATGCTATTCCTCTACAGCTTGTTAGCAGGCACTGCAAAACATATGCACTTTCCTTAAAAAATGCAGTTAGGCAGTTATTATCCTGCCTTCAAATTATCTGACAACCTGTGCACTTTGCATCACCATGGCAAGGATATTCTGCACCCTCTTGTGTGCAGGTGTACAGAAAACAAATAAATCACAGTTTTATCCTTTCTTTCTCTCTCTCTTTTTTTTTCCTGTCCCAGCTCTCAGCACCTGGCCCTTAGACCAAGGTACAGATGGGGAGGTTGGTCCAGAAGCTGTATGTCTGTGGGGAATGTAGTTATTTGTCAGTGGGGCTTGTTTTCATCCCTGCAGGGGCAATAATATAAAAAGCTGCATCAAGACTGAGATAAGAAACTGCAGAGGGCCTGGAATCTAAGGGAGGCAGATGGGACGTTAACAGTTGGAAATGACATGGGATTTTTCCAATATCCACATGTTCCAACTAGATTTTTGCAAACCATGCACTCTTTTAGAAGAGCACTTCCCACAAAAAAAAAAAAAAAAGGGACCATAAAAGTGTACAGTGTTAAAGGTTTAAAAACTTCTATTTTTTAATTTTTGAAATGTTGATAGCAACAGAAATCCAAGTACAAGTATCCCAAGGAGAGAAGAAAATCATAATTAATGAATGCTATTTTCAAAAAATAACCTGATTTTGGGGCTGAATAATATCTTTATAGCCCTGTGTCTTGCAACTTAGCAGGACCTGTAGCACATACTATGCCTGACTTCTATTGCCTTTTATCCCTTGGCCAGAAAACACCAAAGAAAAGCTGAAGGACTTTCAGAGGTAGCCCACTACTCCTAGCATCAGCATTTCTCTAACCTCTCCCTCAGTTTGAGAGCAAACAAAGCCCAATGTGAAATCTTAGACAGAGTAATTTTTATTTTAGTTGTCTTCCAGCAGAGACCCTGTGTGATTTCAAAGAGCAGTAGTGATCCATATGTATTTTGATAACAAAAGTATGCACTATGTTTGCCCAACTAAAGCACTTTTGAAACCTGGCTGCTTTAAATTGTATTTTGACTGCATGGAGAGACCCAGGTTTTCCACATTTTACCACTGTATTTTCACCCAGAGGGGCATCTTGTTCTATAGCAATCCTTTAATACTTTTAGCAACATTTAACTCAGCATGGAGCATAATCATAACAACCATCTATTACTTGATGGAGCTGGTAAACTGGAAGAAACATACACAAAAGGAAGGAGAAGAAAGGGCCTGAGCCTAGAGAGGTACAGGAGCTACCAGCTCCATTCTGAAACTACAGACTGTCTCTGGTAAAAGGTAAAAAGCAGTGTACTGGATTTCAGGGACAAAAATGTGACTAAGAGATTTGATTCTTGATCTTTGAGGCTAAAAGTCTTACAAAGATGTAGAGATGATTGCCTTTGGCAACAAGGAGCAGAAAGCTTTCATGTAAAAGTGTAGCAGAAATTCCTTTTGGTACCTATTTGGTTTGTAGACATAATTCAGAGGCTTTTTACCTGGATAAATTGAAGATACTTGCTCTAAAAATAATTAAAACTAGACCTAAATATCATCTGGTGCTCTGGGGACCATCCAGACTTCCCCAACCTGCCTTGTTTGCAGACCAAGCAATCTATCAGTTAGATTTTCATTCACTTCATTATCTTTAAGGTGGAGAAGGCAGCCCTCTGTCAAGGGGATGAGTGTTGTTGGTCAGCCCTAAGTTCCCTGAAGGGCTGCAAATGTCCAGCCTCCAAGACACCACTGGCTGACCCTCCCAGGTGAGCAACCAAGAGCAAGCACAAGGTAAGCACTCAATAGGACCAAGGTTTCTTATTTCAAGTGCATCCATCCTAGTCCCAAAGCTCTTCATCCTTTTTAAGAGGATCTAAATGATGAGTATTACTCCACATTTTCAGACCAGAGGCTTTACTGGAGAGGGTTTCCTTGTTAGAGAAACAAGATTGTCACAGGCTTTGTGCCAGGGCTGGACATCACTTGGGCTGGTAGTGAAGTGCTTTCAGAGTCTGCCCCAGAGGGCTATCAAGAGTGCTTAAAGGGATTTCAAATGCTGCAGCTCAGGAGACCACCACAGCAGGAGTTTGGCTCCCACCTACTCTTGGATGTGCAAATTGCTCCATGCAACAATTTCCAGCAGAGCTGTGGTTTGCTCTTATCAGGCAGTATAGCTACTGGAAAGAGGTAGATGCTTCTCTCTTCATTGTAGAGGAAACCTCCACAGTTCCTGTAGAATGATAAAGTGACGCTTAAAGCAAAAACTCTGTATTTCTGAG
Source organism: Hylia prasina (assembly GCA_013397195.1). Taxonomy (NCBI): domain Eukaryota; kingdom Metazoa; phylum Chordata; class Aves; order Passeriformes; family Sylviidae; genus Hylia; species Hylia prasina. The sequence goes on along the minus strand of VYXD01012306.1, from coordinate 386,825 downwards.
GATTTTTCTCTTCATTTAAAAAGTTAGTGGTGTGAGGGCCAGCAGCCCAGAGCAAATCTGGCTGTGTTTAGGAACTGGTCAGCATGTCCATCCTGGGGCATCCGAACGTCTGTGTAAGCTCAGGAAAAGGACACTCAGAAATGCCTGGTCTTTTGAGATAGCTGCATGTGCCCCAGTGTGGCGGCTGCCATATCCTGGAGGGGTGTTTCCAGGCAGAGGCAGGTCCAGGGCAGGTGCAGCTGCCCCAGGCAAGCAGGTGGGTGGCCTCTCTCTACGGAATTGATCACTCCCACTGCTCAGTTATGCGGTCTGTGCCTACAGACATAAGGGCTTGAGCTGTGACAACCTCCAGGGACATGTTTAAGCTTCCTTGAACTCACTCACTCTTACTTTTGTCCTGCCGCTGCATTTGCCATGGCATGATATCCTGCTGCTCTTTTTGATGTTGCTGCTGTGATCAGATCTAGGCTATCCATCCATCCAGACTGCCACAAGCCCCCTGTTTGCTGGTTCTAATACAGGTTTTCCAAAGTACCAAAGAAGGTTATTACTAAATAATACACTCAGCCTAATCAAAGGAACTTGGTAGAGCTGAAGAGGGGTTGATGGAGCTTCCCCAGGGGAAAATCACCTGCTTGGACCTGGCCTTACAAGCAAGGAGTGATATTTATTCACTCTATTACAAGACAAGAATAAGCTCTCTGGAGCAGATCCAAGATGACCTGCTTCACTACTGAAGAAAATGCATCAAATCAAACTGTTGCAAATCCTCTGCTCTCAACCATTAGTGGGAATTAGCATTTCTCATGCAACCTCCTCCTGTCATTTTGCCTTCAGACACTGGCACTGGGCTGGTGAGCTGATCCTGCTAGCTGACCTGAAGGTTGCATCCCCTGGCTTGTTTTACACTGGGGGAGTGCTCTGCTGCAAATGTGGGAAGTGGGGACCACTTCCTAAATGCAGAGGGAACTAACCAAAGCACAGCGAGCAGTGCAACACCTGCTCTCTGCCTTTCCAAAGAAAAGCAACCCTTCCCCTCTCAAAATGTCCCATGTTGGAGCAGTCCCAGAGGTGAATCCCACATACAGGAGGAAAGCAGGCAGTGTGGTTTTTGTAACTTACACCTCTGATTCGGTTACAGGAGAGAAAAGTGCTTTCATTGCTCAATTCTCACTAGTCTGACACCTGGATTTCTTGCCTGTTGTTTTCACCAAACACATTTTTTTCAGTGTGCTGGGTCTCACCTGCCTCAAAGCAAAAATACAATTAAAGTGTGTTTTACAAAATAGGCTTTCCCTACAGCTCACAAAAAAATGGGAAGGGGATAGTTTTGTCCTGGCATATAATTAAATGTCAATAATATTTTTCCTCAAAAAATGCAGATCAAACTTGTTTTCCTGTCAACCTTCCTTTCTGAAAATCAAAAGTCTTCCACTTTCATAAGAAATTCAAGACCACAAAACCCTGGTACATTTTAAGCAGAAAATAGCATTTCCCATAAGGACTGGATAGCTAGTCACAAGGCATACATCCCTTTTTCTTCTGTGATAGTCATAGACCTATGTACAACATACATTTTAGGGGCAGGTAACCAGAACAATTCACTGCATAACTCACATTTGTGAGTGTGTCTGTGACAACAGAGACAGACTGGACTCGTAATTTTTCTCTGAACCTCTCTAAGCTGCAGAAGGCTTGAGCCCATGTAAGACTGTCTGAGGCAAGGATCCCACTGCCACTTTGCATGGCCAAGTCAGAGCCCTTGATATGAAATTTAATTTCAAACTCAGGAATAAATTGGGCGGGGGGGGGGTCCATTTCACACATTTATTTCTCTGTATTTTTTCAGTGTTTGTGGAAATAGATATCATCCAGCTCTGAGAATATCTGGGATATGACCCAGCACAGAAAGGAAATCAACCTGTTAGAGTGAGACCACAGAAGGGCTACCATGTTGATTAGAACATCCCTCTGAAGTTGATGGAGCACCCCTCCTACAGGGAAAGGCTGAGAGATTTGGAATTGTTCAGCCTGGAAAAGAGAAGTTTGAGGTCTTCCAGTACCTGAAGGGAACCTACAAGAAAGACAGAGAGGAACTTTTTACAAGAGTGACAGTACCAGGGCTTCAAACTGAAAAAGAGTAGGATTAGATCAGATATAATGAAGAAATTTTTTACTATAAGATTGGTGAGACACCAGGACAGTTTGCCCAGAGAAGCTGTGGATGCTCCATCCCTGGAAGTGTTCAAGGCCAGGCTGGATGGAGCTCTGATCAACCTGGTCTAGTGGAAGGTGTCCCTGTCCATGGAACAAGGGTTGGAACAAGATGATCTCTAAGGTCATTCTACAATTCCATGCCATAGGTACAGGAACAGGCATAGATATAGATTTTTTTTTTTATAGTAAGATACACTTTTTCTCTTAGGAGATAGATAAATAAATGTATCCAGGGATGCCTGACTATATCAGCCTCGAGAAAAACAGATATGTATTCACACATACACTCAGGTTGTCTGTGTGTAGTATTATAGGAAGATTAGTTTCAAGCTCCCTCTGTTTCATAAGTGCCTCAGCAGAACTGCATAAACAAGCACAATACAAGGATATAAAGGGTGTGGGAGTCATTTTTTATAACAGACAGTAACACAAGTAGCTGATAACAGCAAAAAATAAGTGATTGCTTCAGAAACTGGAAGTCTCTATAGCTGAATGGTGCATTTTCTCCTTTTGACCTCAAGAGCATTCAGGAGTAAAAGGTGATTGTCCTGTTTTGCTGTCTCATTCAAATCTGGTGCTGCAGCTGAATTTGAGCACCGAACGTGTGCTCAAGGATGCATTTCTCTCCCATTTTTGCTCTTGTTTGCAGACAGCCAGAGAGTATTAAATATTGCCAAAAAAGGATGCCAAAATTAAATTCTCAGAGGAAGGCATTATTCAAAGATTCCTCATCATTGCTAATAATTTCATCTAGTAATATTGAGGCAAAAAAATCAGAAGCATTTCAGCTGATACCTGAGTTCCATGAATGCTCAAATTAAGGAAGCTCAGAAGTGAAGGGTACGTTATCAATAGCAATCATGTTAATAGATGTGATTGCTGATGGATGTAGCTGATGGCCTTGCAAATATTGAGTACAATGCCCTTCTTTTCCTTTTTTTCTAATATACTGCTTGGCACAGCTATCACTCTCATTTTTCTGAACAGGTTTCGGGGCAATGTGGTCTCTGTGACATTGATGTGGTGTAATAAGGCCAATGTAGCTTCAACAGACCAGGTTGCCTCTCAGCAAAGCACCTCCCACAGCACATCTTGCTGTGCTGCTCCTTAGCAATGACTGATCCACTCCAGGAGAGCTGCCCACCAGATGGTATCTGTTACAAGTGCTGATACAGCCCATGTTAAGCCAGTTACAGGATTTGGGTCTGTTCTCCCACTTCACAAGGTCACAAAAACATAGGTAACAAATGTTTGGGGGATGAGAAATTGCCCTTTTGCCTGTGTAGAGGGGCAGTGCAAACAGCAGCATTCATATAACTAGGAACAAAAAGCAAGGTCAGCTCCATATTCCAGCAGACATGCAATGAGCTGAGTCTGTTCATTGTCTGCTAAAGGGACTGTAGATGACTGTGCAAGATCTGAACTTAATGAGATAAATCCCACCCTTGGGAAATCCAGTGCTTTTTCTGTATTGCAATCACCTGGGCTTATGACTCGGGGGTTTTGTGCTGCAAGTGGAGCATACTCTACAGTATCATCTGGTTCCCCATGTTCCACCATGGGTGCTCCACCTGCAAGCAGCATATCCCTCTCAAATCTGTCTTGTTTAAATATTTTGTATAAAAGTGTATCAAAGTGCCATTTACAAACAACCTGCGAGTTCTGCTACTGACAAGATCTTATTTTGAAGCCATTTTAAGATACAACTAAACTTTTTTTTTTCCCCCAGAAAACATATGCTTATAAAAGTAATTATTCCTCCCCAGCTCTGAAGTGTGATAACACAAATTGCAACAATCCAAACTAAAATAATTTCATTAGGAAGATAAGCCATATCCATCTCTCTTTTTTCGGCACTCTGAATGACTTTAGCACAGCAATGAGGTATTTCTCTCCCTCCTCCCTCCACTCCAGTCACCAAGTATTCAACACACTTGCAGCTAGATCAAAGGCACCGAGATGATTCAAAGATTTATAGTATTACTTAGTAAGGGCAAGTGCGAAAGTCAAATGGTAACTTCCCAAGAGACTGATTGCTCTGAACTGCAGCTAATACAATTCACTGACAGAGAGTTATGAAGACATTAGTTCACACCAGGGCAAAGTAAAACTGCCATGTGGGCTCTGGTGTTATAACCAAACTCCTACCAACACTGCTGGAAAGTTACCATTCAGAAATCTGGCTGTTTTCGGCACCCATAGACCCCAGTATAGTCCACCTAAAGTTTCCAGGAAATTGTGGGTTTCCCTGTATTTTTCATTGGTGCTGGGTTTTCGTAACTTGAAACTGTGAAGGATTCTGTTTGGCATTGCATGGCCATTTTAGCCCTACAAAGCCCTTCTGCAGTTCCATTGTTTACAAATCCATTTAATCACTGCAGAGGCAAACTTACTGTGTGTTTCCTTAAGCCAATGCCTCTCTGTGGCATTTCACTCCATCACACCATGGCTGGTGCCAATCTCAGTGCATCTACTGTCACTAAATGGCCAGTTGAGCTGCTGGTGAACACACTGCCTGCACACAGGTCTGCCCCTGGGGCTGTGCTTTGAAGAGAAGATACAAGTCTCATTCCTGTTGTGCACCAGCCTATTGCAGGGCTCAGCATCCCTGCACCCACTTCTGAGACTGCTTCTCCTTTCTTGGTCAGTCTTAGTTGAAGGCTGGGTGGATGGTCTCACTGTTTGCACCAGGGCTCAGCTTGGCCTTTCCCTTTAGTGAGCAAAACAGGAAACTCCTACCTTTTTCTATTTCAGTTTTAGGATTTTTTTTTTTAACAGGCCAGATGGAGAGGGAAATAACAGGGAAGGGTTGAACATTTGTTTTCATTTAATGAGTTTTGCACTTGCCCTAAGAGTCTGCTCAGGAGAAAAACCCTTGCAAGCTTTAATTTATACAGCAGCAATAAGGGAAGTTATGGGGAGTGGGGGAAGGGTGAATAATTCTGTTGTAGCCTTTCTTCTACTTAGAGAAATAAAGTGTATTGAGATCATGGGAATGGCTGTTGTCTTCTGGGAGCTTTAATTCTCTGCAGTATTACTCAGTCCAGGGAAGACTAATAGCTGAAGGAGTCCTCCACTGATCACCTCATTACCCTTCGAGGACCATCAAGGGAATAAGAACCTCTGGAGGAGTGTGAACCACCATTTCTAGGGAGACGTGGGGAGTTTCATTTCACTGCAATACCAAGGTTCTATTTTCTTACAATAAAAAATAAAGTACCTTGATTAGCAGAGACTTCCCTGTAGTTCTCTTTACAAGAGCTGCAGGTGCTCCTCTCAGCACAAACCCACCCTGGTCTGCGTTCATGCCTCTTCATTTGTTCTGGCCACTTCTTGCTGTGCATCAAATTCTTCCTGCTCAAGCTTAGAGCAGTGATTTTTACACTCAGCAATGAGACAAAAAAAGCAGCCTTATCACTGAATATGTTTGCTCTAGCCCTGTCTCCCTGGATAACAGCTATGCAAAACAGAAACCTATTTATTCCCTGTTGCTGCTATACACTCTTTACCCTACTTTGCATTTTGCCTGAGAGAGTGAGTCACAAAGATAGCACCTCCCATTCTTTCCCAAATGCCCTCACAAATCAGACCCCATTTTCTGAAGCAGAAGCAGATTTCCACCTTGACAAACCAGAAAAATTAAGTGTCCTGAGGTGATGGTTTGCTTCCACACAGAGCTGGCACAAGAACAAAGGGGCCCCTTAAGCCTTCAGAATGGCCTCAAGAAGTACTTGAACTGCTGGAAGAAAAAGCTGTCAGAAATATGTGCTGGGACTTCTTCCTCACATCCAAGATATCAAGCTTGTGTGAATCCCATCTCACAAGTCCTTTTGCCAGAGGAGAGGAATAAACTCTGAGGAGTCCAGTTAAGGAAGCCCTTACATTTAATCCTGACCTTACTGATCAGAGTTAGACCATAAGTGAAGACCTTTCAATTAGCGTCTCATTAATGGATTGGGTGACACTGATAAAGGGAGGACCAACAGCATTTTTGGTTAGCTAGGTTGTTTCACATACAAGATCAGTCACAGTGAGACAAAGCCCTATACCTGTGGCATTAATGCTGGAAGACAGCAGCATTTCATAGGGACATTCATACAGCAGGGATAGCCTTGCAAAAAGAAATGGGAAAAATAAATAAATGTTCAAAGCACAAGCAAAAATTAAGGAATTGTTTTGAAGCACCTGGCTGTGTACCATTTATTCTGTTAAACATCCAGCAGTGTCTTCTCAATGTGACCTCAGCCAAAGACATACATTGCAAAACACAGGCAAGATTTCCAATTTTTCAGAGCCTACTCTTCATGACAGGTTAAACCATAATTTCGCTGTAATTCATTTCGTCGCTGAAGTTGCTGACATTTATGACTGTGCTTGGAAACGTTGATATACCCAAGGATTTCGCAGCATTAGCTTTGACATGCTGAATTAGTCCATTGGCTCCTTCCAAAGCAAATCTGTGATGCAGGGGATGAGGACGCAGCAGCTGAGGGCTGTGTGATGTCAGACAGGAGCTGTACTAAAAATCAGCCACTCAGACCCTCATATTCTCTTAGCNTTAGCTTTGACATGCTGAATTAGTCCATTGGCTCCTTCCAAAGCAAATCTGTGATGCAGGGGATGAGGACACAGCAGCTGAGGGCTGTGTGATGTCAGACAGGAGCTGTACTAAAAATCAGCCACTCAGACCTTCATATTCTCTTAGTGTATTGGGAACCCCCTCTCTAGCAGTTCCCCATGAAAGAAAGTTTTTTCTTCCTTAAGTCTCCTGTTCATCAAAAATGACATTTAACTGTAACACAGCAGAGATATGGCAAATTTAAGCGTAGTATTTGCATTAGTGTTACTATGCAAGATGTGAATGGGAGGAGGAGACTTCAAGGAATTTCCACCTGTGTAGATGATGTTCTGTACCATCCCTATGGTAGCTGAGAGAAAAATAAAAGGCCAAAAGACTAAGTAGACAGTGTTTTTTGTAAGAAAACAGGGAACAGAAGAGGCACAGCCTGCACTTTTCAGGGTCTCACAGAGACCCTTACCTGTCCATCTGGTCATGGTCAAGGAAAGCCACTTCCAGCAGCCACTCTGAGTGGACAGTCTGGCTGCACCTCTCGTTTCCTCTTCTAAAAGGAAAAGACTGAAAAACATGTTGAAGCTGGATTAGACCTGCTGGCCTGATGCCAGAGAGCAGCCCCAGGTGTGTTTAATTCAGGTGTAACATCAATGTCCTACCCTGTTATGAATATCACATTATGCATATCAGTGATTTGCTGTGTTGACTATTGGGAATTTATCCTGACATGCCTCTGCTGAATGAGGAGGTCTTTAGAAAAATAACTACAGGCCATGCTGCAAACTCTTTCTATACTTTCACTGTAGCTTTAATAGGATATTTTGAAACATCCTGAGTGATGGTTTATTTGCCCTGAATCTCGTTTTGCACTTCTTAATCAGCAGCTCGAATTCTACATTTCTCTGATAAGCCTGGCACTTGGGTGAATTGTAATGCTGCTAGGTATTGTCATTGATAAAGTCTTTTATTGGGCCTGCAATTAGCCCTCAAGTGAAAATGAACCTTTCTCAGTGTTCCCTCACTATAAATTACAAAGTTACATTTTATTCAGGGCAGAATTAAAACACAGAGGATTACACTGGTAAATTCATCTCGCTTTATCAGCAGCAAATTTGTTGTTCAAGCCACTTAGGTCTAGTTACTGGAAATTCCTGTTTAATTATAATCCAGATGTTCTCAAGGCCCTCTTACCCTCCGGCACAACTTGACAAGTGCTGCACAGAGGAAATGTGGTTCTGCAGTTCTCAGGGTTAAGATGCTCTTTGGAGAACATACTAGGAGAGCTGCTCCACACAGAGGGAGGGTGGGGTGGATCTTAGGTCATCCTGGGGGCCGCTTTAATCAAGGCAAAGTGTAATCTTGAGCCAAGAGGAAGTTGCCAGAAAGGGGAGAATAAGCAACTTCTCAGCCCCTCCCTGGGGGTTGCCATATGAGCTACTGCCTCCTGAAATGCTGCTCCAGCACAGCACCTACCAAAACACATGGAGATTTGTGGTTCATGGAAATGCAAGCAGCATCCCCAACACCTCTGGAGATGTCAACATGACTTCTGGTTTTTTTGCACTCATACTGCCCTGCTTACTTTCTCTTTTACTTTTTCTAGGATATCGTATGTATTTTGTTGCTGAGAAAGTGACTCTAATGCATGTTTCATCTCCTATCAGTCTAAATGCTAATTTGTCTCTTTTAAGCTAAAATCCCTTCCACAAAAAGCTTAGAATTCATAAATGACCTGTAAATAAAAGGGTGAAAATACCATGGAGAAAGACTTCTAAAGACATACTCTGTACAAAGTATATAATGATGCTATTGAACTTATTGCCACAGAATGCTGCAAAAGCCAAAGACACAAAGTGGATGTTTCATGCACTGAAACAATTTCATTTATGACGCACCTTGTTTTTTCTCCTTTCTTACCTATCCACATACTCTTTGTTTTCTTTATAAATGCTAAGCATTTGGGGAAATTTCTTCACTTGAACATTTTAAAAAGTTCTCTCAAAAGAAGGATTGCCAAGCATTGTGAGATTTATTTTGAAGGTTATTCAAATCTCGATGAAAACCTTCATATGGATATGCCCATAGAAGTAGAACTTAGAAAAGAATCAAAGTTTTAGATTCTTAACAAAACTCAATATTGCTTAATGGTCTCTGCTAATAGAAACTAATAGTCTCTGCTTGATAGAAACTAATTCCAAGCCCTCTGAGGTTAAAGATGAAGTTTGTCTTCCCACTTGGCAAGGGTAAAGTCTTAATTCATTTCAATATTCTTCTTTTTCTCAGGCATGGTCTAATGAAGCTGCTTAGTGTATAATATAAGTAAAAGAAAGTGAATGGTGAATAAATACATCTATTTTTCCCTATTTAAAAGTAACTCCTGGAAAGTTCCAAGATGCAAAAATACCACATCCTCCCTATAGATATTGTACATATATTTTTGCTTTTATAATATTTCCATTGATAGTCCAATCACTATATTACTTAAACTTTAGCACCTGTACTTATTATTGTTTGTGTTTTTAAGAGGATGTAACATTAATAACTGCAGCATCTTCCTAAACTCATCTCCCAAGTATGTAGTGATTTCCCTAATTCAGACATTTAATTGTGGCACAATATGGAGTTCAAGAGAAAAAATATTCAGTGTAGATATAAGCACCTCGTTGACAAGGTGACTAATGCTGTGGGACACTGACAAATCTTCAGAAAAGCAAGTGCCCAGTAATTCATGTGAACAGGACAGATATTGAAAGGTCAGGTGTTATAGGCAGAAAGGAGTTTCTAAAATACATAACTTCTGCCTCTGGAATTACATTTCCAGTAGATCCTTCCACTTTGATCAGACACTGGATTGATTATGACAGATCCAATTTCTCTTTAATTTTAGCAAAATGTTCTGTCATTAGATTGTTAGTCCAGAGGAAGATTCTGCCATCCAGTGGTGAAAAATTGCTCTTTTAAGGTCACAATTTCTACTAAAAACATATTCTACCTTTAATAAAATTAACATGTTTGAGCAACTGTAAAAACTTTTTCTTTTGTTCCTGGAAGAACAAAACAATTGAGATAACATTTACAGAGCAGTACACATGGTAAAACTGGTGGGGATGTACACAGACCCTTGTTGATAACTTGGGTTTGTTCTGTCTTGTTACACAGCACAGCTTAGGACACTTGTGTGCCACGCTTTTACAACCCTTGTGTGAGCAGGGCAAGTCCTGGGCTGTCACAGTCCTGTCACCATGTGTGCCACAGGCCCCAGGACAGACAGGGTATCAGGTATGGAAATGTTTTCCCCCCAAACAGGGAAGAAGGAGGACATCTGCTGGGCCTGCATCACCTCTGCCATTAGCTGTCTGACCACACTCACAGTCTTGCTACAACAGCAGGCAATGTCAGGAATCAGTCTTGGATCATTAAACAACATGCAAATCCAAATCACAGTTTCCCAATAGCTGTAATACCATTGCATCCCCATTTAGTAACCTCCGTGACCTTCCCTGCCCCTGGCAGGGGTGAGGGTTGAGGTGTGCTGACTCTTCTCAGCCTTGTCACACCCTGCACCTCTCTTGTGCCACTCCTCAGTGCCCTGCACTGGGAAGGCAGTGTGCCCTGTTGTACCCTGTGCTGGAAGGGCATGGAGGCTCTGCTACTCAGACTAAAGTAATTAAGCAAATAACCATTTTCAGAAAGCAGTCAGCAGCATTTCTGGGGGTAAGCACAGACGCCCCATGGTGCTCAGCAGAGCACTAAACCAGCCCCATGAGTTGTGGGGTGAAAAATGTGTCAAAACACATCATGAGACTCCAGCTACCACGGATCACTCTGGAGCAGACCATGTCTGGGCACGTTCACGCTTCATATGAGAGAGATGAAGACTTTCTTGCAGAGCAGGTGATTCCTGAAGTAGGCCAAGCAGGTGAAATGGAGGAGATGAGCTGGAAGGATCAATGAATGAGGTGACAAGAGCATTAATCAGAGCTGCCATTGTACCCAGTATCAGGGGAAGGCCCAGATCTCAGCTTCATCCTGTCAGCAGAAGCAAATCAGGAGAGGGGCGCTATCCCACTCCACAAGCAGAGCACAGCCCTTCCAGGGGCTGCTGTGCATGCTTCCCTTGCAGCAAATACCATTAATTACTCCTCCAATTAGTCCCCACAAGTCTTCTACCCCAAGAGGAACTGTCAGAGCAGCTGGAGTTGTCTTTGAGCTTTGGCGCAGACAGGGACTGCCCAGATCATTCTAGGACATGGCCAAGGGACACACAGAAGACCAGGGAGACCATGTTATGACAGCACTGGCCAGGAACTTGATTGTCTATCTAACTGGAACTGTCATGGCCCTAAAAACACTTCCCAGGCCTGGAAAAGCATTTTGTTTTACTAGATCTGGCCTACTAGGCTCACTCATTTGGGATATTCCCAATGGTCTGCTGAGCTAGCTCTAGGTCTAAAGTTTTTGAGCAAAGGATTGACAGGAAAATTCATTTAATACCCTTAAATGTGTGAACCCTTGATATTTTGAATATTTCATTTGCTTATCTTTTGTTTCACATCCTTAGAGCAATGACAAGTCAGCTGCATCACTCTGCTTCAAAAAGCTTTGAGTATCACCATAATTATGCTGGTAAAATACTCAGAGGCATTTTGAGGTGGAAAACACCAGCAGCACAGGAGTATGGACTGCTCAAAAATTTTCTTCCTTGAGGGGAAACAGGGATCTGCACCAGCTCTGGTCTAAAGGAAGAGTCCTGGTGTCCCAGGTGAACTGTGAACAGGAGTGATGGCAGCAACTTGCCCTCTACCACTTCCACCAGAGCTGCTTATCTCAGAGATTATAACACCTAAATTTAGGGGGTTTCATACACTTTTGAAGAGCAGGTGCACTGACCAGATGTAAGCATCTTTTTTAGGGTATGCTGGACAGTCCTCAGACTGCCTTGAGGAGGACTCTACAGCCAAAAATTAAGTTTGTCAATCAGGACTTTCCCCTCGTGGACAGCCAGCACAGGTTTACGAGGGAAAAGTCCTGGTTAACAAACTCAATTTCCTTTTATGAAAAGGTTTCCTAGTTGATCAAGGGAAGGAAGTTGATACAAACTTTTTGGATTTCAGTAAAATTTCAGTAGTGTCTCTCACAGAATTCTCCATTTTAGGACCAATGCTCTTCAATACCTTTCCCCACCAGCCAAGGGGGATGCAGTGCATAAATTCATCAGACATTTCAATTGCAGGGGTCCAGGGGGCAAGCCCACCAAGTGGATGAGACATAAGTGATACAGCTGAGCCTTTCCAAGGCAGGTCTGAAAGGCAGCCTGCATCTGGACAGTGCCTGTGGACTTGTTAAACCTCCACGTTAAGACCCTGTGCTTCACTTTGCAACAGCTCTCTGAGGCTTTCTTTTCACATGAAGCCTCTCAAAACATTGATTGGGGGAGTGCTGAATTTGCTCACCTGTCAGTAGGAGAGCTGTAGGTGGGTGGACTGAAGACTGCTTGGCACTCTGAGGCAATACCTGTCAAACAAACTATTTTTCAAGCCAAAATTGAACATTCATGTTGACTTTTACATGGCTAAATTTGGCTTCAGAGATGGTGAAGTGCCCTGCCAGAAAACTGATAGCACTTAAATTAAAAGAATGAGATTGCCTAACCTCAGCATGGCACAGATGTTCTCCTTCCGATGTATCAGTTCCAAGGGTTTGGCTTGGTTTTATTTTGTATCCAGAGTTCAGCCTGTATCTTCATTCCAGGAAGAATAAAAAGTACTGTGAACAAAGATGTAACTAAGCAAAGAGAAAACACAGTTGGACTCTCTTTCCTATCCATTATCCAGGTAGATAGACAATAAATTTATAAAGGAACTAATTTTTAGATAGATGAAATCTTGCCTCTGCCATGCTAATTTGGGAGACAGTTTCATTTACCAAAAGAGAGACAAGCACAATCTCTTCCTCTGCACAGAAGCAAATCTTACTGAAGTAGAAAATGCTTTAAAAGTGAACTGCATCTCCCAAAGACATTTTTGGCTGTGGGATTCATATTTTCCACAAGGTGCTGTTCTTACTGAGCCTTATTCCTGCAACTTTATGCTCACAAGACAGGTTCTTTTGACTAAAGTTTTACACGTGCTTAATCAAGTATAGAATAAGACAGCGTTTATTCAGTATTTTTATAAAGCAATTATGAATGACTCACTTGCATGTGACTTGTTCAGTAAGAATTATGAGACTTTTACTTCTGTTCTGGCAATATGAGAGAGCTTTGCTTTTTGATTTATATTCATTATCTTGGGAGGATTTGTTCCCCAGGAAAATGGTCAAATACTTGCCTATTTCCATGCCAAACATTTTCGAGGGAAAAGTGTCCTCTCCCTCAGCTGTGAGTGGTGACCCCACTAACCAGAGTAGCTCAGCCACTGTCAGACCAGCATCAGATCTGCCTGAGTGCTGAGCACAGCCTGAGAAAAGCACAGCAAAAGATACTCATGGCTGAGTTTGGACCTACTTCATGCAGCTTTCCTTATCAAGCAAAAGGCAATGCAGCTCACATAAGAAACTGCAGAAAGAGAGTTTCTGCTGGCGGATGCCATCAATGTCAGCAGAATTACACCCCCAGGGAACTTAAAACTTTCAAAGCGGTAGATATTTTCAAGGCTATTTTGAGAAGGTTTCAAAGGGGAACATTATTCAGAATATTTGATACTCCCTTTTTCCAAGAAGTCAGGAAAATCTGAATTCCAGAAGTGGGTTATTTCCTCTTTAAGGGAAAATGAGCTGGCAGAGGTGCTGGATATCAGCAAGGGAAAGCAGACAAAATTTGGTATTATTTTGTCTGAATAGCATTCGTGCCCCAAGGAATTGCTTTATTTCTGGACTACTAGCAGTGGAGTTAGATCAAATGGAATTTTTTAAGGATCCAAGTAGGATATGTGAAATAATGGCCTGCTTAACACTCCAACAAAAGTTCAAACTCTCATCCTGCTATCTTTGGTGACACTGCTGTTTTAGCAAGGGTGAGATGCTGGAGATCAAAGGGTCCTCATTCATCTAAATACTGTTTTGCCTGGAGCAAGTAGGAGGCTGATATCATCATGAGGCCTCTCTCAATGATTTTTCAGTCTTGGGAATTGGGATTCTGAGAATCTGGTGAGGTCCCAGTTGACTGGAAGCTGGCTAACATTGTCCCAGTTTTCAAGAAGGGCAAAACAGATGACCCTGGAAACTACAGGCCTCTCAGTCTCATTTCAGTGACTGGTAAAATTACGGACAAGATTATTCTGGGAGTTACTGAAAAACACCTGAAGCACACTTCAGTCATCAGTCACAGCCAGCATGGGTTCCTGTCAAACTTAATTTCTTTTTATGACAAGGTAACCCATCTAGTTGATCAAGGGAAGCCAGCTGGTGTCACCTTTCTAGATTTCCGTAAAGCTTTCTATGCTGTACTACAAATCCATGTAACTCATAGGGGTTATTGATAACACTAGTGACCATAAAGGAAAGGCCCCTTTCTTGCATGAGGCCCTGCACATCTTTGCTTTAATATTTATCCACCCCAAATTTTCACTGATTGAAGGACTTACTTCTATACAGGCAGAAATAGAAAATGCCTTGGTGTGAAGAAGCAGATCTGCTATCCAATATCAGTAATCTCAAGGATGGATTGGCCCACCAAACATGCTCTACTTGCTTTTCCACCGTTTGGAACTAAAAGAACTTCGCTTCTCTGTAAGCGAAGAAGATCCTGACACACCAGCTAAATACTAAAAAAACCACCCCCCCAAAAAAAACCCAACCAAACAAACAAACAAACAAGGAAAAACCCTCCCCAAAAAAACCCACTACTCAACAACAAGAATATAAAATTTAGCTCTTTCACCATGAAGGGGTTCTTTCTGATTAGTCTGCAGGATAAGGAGAGGAAATTATTTGTTTCTGCATATGAGCTGATCAGCTGTGAGAAGAGCTTGCATATGAGAAGATTCTCTCCAGAGCAGACAGATGTGTATTACAGTTATGATAAACTCACAAGAGAAGGGGACAAAATATTGTGACAATGAAAAAAATTACCCACACAAAACAAAACAAAACAAACAACAACAAAATCCCAGGCTATGTCTTTTAATCTTGAATTGTTGAAATTAAGCCATCTATCTTTTCAATATTATTTGCTTTAGTTAAGGTGGGTGAAAATTTTTAAGTCTGTGAATTATGCTATACAAGAGGTCATATTATGCATTCCCAATGTCCTTTCTGGATTTAAAATCTATAAATTTCTATTAGGACCATTGGTTTTCACAGGCTGTTAACTTTATGATAAATTCCCTGATGGGCCTCACATTCTTCATGTTTGGTCTCAGGGGATAACATTGTCCATATATTAATTTTGAAAGAAAACTTTCAGCTGACTAGAAAGTGAAGGAATAAAAAAATAAAAAATAAATTTAAATAAATAAATAAATAAATAAATAAATAAATAAATAAATAAATAAATAAATAAATAAATAAATAAATAAATAAATAAATAAATAAATAAATAAATAAATAAATAAATAAATAAATAAATAAATAAATAAATAAATAAATAAATAAATAAATAAATTACCACATGCACAAAACAGTAATTCACTTTCCGCTCTTGAGACCACTGCTCTGTCAAAAAGATAAGGAACAAAAAATGGCTAATTCATGTAGCAGAGTCTGTGCTACCACAGAGTCAGACTATTCCTTTCTGGAAGAGAAGATACCTCAGACAAGGAAGCCAGGTAGGGAGAGCTAGGCAGGCACAAGGGGTATTATCCAGAGTACCAGTATCNTGATTGAAGGACTTACTTCTATACAGGCAGAAATAGAAAATGCCTTGGTGTGAAGAAGCAGATCTGCTATCCAATATCAGTAATCTCAAGGATGGATTGGCCCACCAAACATGCTCTACTTGCTTTTCCACCATTTGGAACTAAAAGAACTTCGCTTCTCTGTAAGCGAAGAAGATCCTGACACACCAGCTAAATACTAAAAAAACCACCCCCCCAAAAAAAACCCAACCAAACAAACAAACAAACAAGGAAAAACCCTCCCCAAAAAAACCCACTACTCAACAACAAGAATATAAAATTTAGCTCTTTCACCATGAAGGAGTTCTTTCTGATTAGTCTGCAGGATAAGGAGAGGAAATTATTTGTTTCTGCATATGAGCTGATCAGCTGTGAGAAGAGCTTGCATATGAGAAGATTCTCTCCAGAGCAGACAGATGTGTATTACAGTTATGATAAACTCACAAGAGAAGGGGACAAAATATTGTGACAATGAAAAAAATTACCCACACAAAACAAAACAAAACAAACAACAACAAAATCCCAGGCTATGTCTTTTAATCTTGAATTGTTGAAATTAAGCCATCTATCTTTTCAATATTATTTGCTTTAGTTAAGGTGGGTGAAAATTTTTAAGTCTGTGAATTATGTTGTACAAGAGGTCATATTATGCATTCCCAATGTCCTTTCTGGATTTTAAATCTATAAATTTCTATTAGGACCATTGGTTTTCACAGGCTGTTAACTTTATGATAAATTCCCTGATGGGCCTCACATTCTTCATGTTTGGTCTCAGGGGATAACATTGTCCATATATTAATTTTGAAAGAAAACTTTCAGCTGACTAGAAAGTGAAGGAATAAAAAAATAAAAAATAAATTTAAATAAATAAATAAATAAATAAATAAATAAATAAATAAATTACCACATGCACAAAACAGTAATTCACTTTCCGCTCTTGAGACCACTGCTCTGTCAAAAAGATAAGGAACAAAAAATGGCTAATTCATGTAGCAGAGTCTGTGCTACCACAGAGTCAGACTATTCCTTTCTGGAAGAGAAGATACCTCAGACAAGGAAGCCAGGTAGGGAGAGCTAGGCAGGCACAAGGGGTATTATCCAGAGTACCAGTATCCAGGTGCAGCTATAGTACACAGCCTGTCTTGAGACCCCAACTCTCTAACTCTTATCCTGATTTTCACACCGTTGCATCAGTTGCAGCCCTTGACCAAAACTACAAGGTCACTGGTGATATTTTCCACCAGCATCTCTGAGCATACAGAGAGAAGGGGGAAAGCCAAGCCAGAAAACAGATCCCTGCCCTGCCTGTGTCCCTGTTCTCATGTTGTCAGAATGATTGGTCCCAGCAGGAAAAAACCCCAAGGAAAGGGGATGCTGAAGTCATGGAGAAAACCTGGCAGTACTGCACCCCTTTGGCCAGAACAGAGCTATGAGAGACCTGAAATGCTGAAGTATGGCCAGATTTGTGACCAGGCTGCACCCACCTTTGCAGTGAACAGGGAACACCATCCACCCTTCCCTTCAGACGCATTGCAGCAGTTAAAGCATAAAAAAGCATTGGTTTGTAAAACCATCTACATTGCTAAAATAGTAATGCCAAACACAGTGCAGCAGAGCCTGCTCTAACCTTCTCTTCTCAAATGTTCTTCATTTATTAGGTCCTTGCTTTTTCATCTTCATGAGAAATATCCCCATCTGTTTTGTTGCAATAATTCTAAGTTTCAGTGTTTCGCTCCAAGGTGAAGGAAAAAAGCAAACTATTATTCTGTTCACTGAAGACTAGAAAAATGGCAAATCTTGTAACAAACTCTAAGATTGAGATGGGACAAAATCGGTTTCCCTCTACATAAAAGATTGATTGAAAAAATAATCCTCTTAAAAGACCATGTCTGACACTTGCTTTTTTCATTTTCTGCAGTTCTCTTCAGAGCCTTATTGTGACTGTGGTTGCTTAGGTACAAGGACAGTGTCATTTGCCACAGACTAGCAACCCCTTTTGTTCTGTAGAGAAAATTCAGTCTGCATAAATATATTTTTCTCCCTGTTTTCTTTTTTTTTTTCCTGGTGCCAACATGTCCGCTTACTGCAGGATTACACTTTATGCTTTGTTGTTATGAGACCACTTCTTGACTGATTGAGTAGGCATTTATGTACATGTTAAAAAACTGTTTCATTTTATCTGGGTTATCTGGAAATGTCCAGATGGGAATGAAACTCCTCCTTAGCCATCACCTACTGACAGCTTCTTTTTTTTTATTTTCTCTCAGCTTTGTTGCCCACTACATTTGACATCAAAAATTACTTCCCATTTCACCAAGCACTCTACAAATAGTTAGAAAGACCTTATGTGCACTACTTCCATGGGATTTATAAGGCTAAGAAGATGCACAGGAGAGTAAAGAAGCTTCTCCAGCACAAGATGGCCTGACAATGCATTCAGTGATGCATCTTCTGGTCCTTGCTCCCTTGTCCTCTTGCTCCACAGCCAAAGTGCACTTTCTGGTCCTTCAGCTTCAGTGTCCAGATTCTTCAAGTTCTGACTGCAGTGGGAGATGGACTGTTTCATGTAATTTGGGGAAGATTTATTCAGGATTGCTGGGAAGTTGTTTCCCAGTTGTTCAGGATTAGAGATGTTTCACTGCTCCATATGTCTGGAACCATTTATGTGTTTGTTGGAACCATTAAATGGAAATATGGGCTCAGTGTTCCAGGAGTAGGGAGGTCCTAATAGACACAGGCTGAGAAATTGCATTGTAGCAATAGCCTTGTTGTCCATCATGCTGGGTTTCCATTACCTATAATTAGTAGAGGTAAATATATGGAAGATGCAGGCATTTTATAAATAATGACAGCAGTTCTTCTGAAACCAGATAAGTGCAAATAATTCTTCTTGACCCAGGAAAAAGAAAATGAGAAGTTATCATTATGAATACTAAAACACAAGGGCAGGAGAACATGTACTCTATCTCACAACAGCACATATTTAAACATTAACTACAATTTGGAGATGGACTGTTTCGTTTTGGGGTTTTTTTGGTTTTTTTTTTGCACAGAAGACTCTCCTTTCCAAAATCTAGGAAAGAACAATCACCTGAAATTAAAGTTACCATTGTGGTACCTCAAAACTATTCTGAAAAGAGGAAAAATAATTACGGGTGTAAGGGATCATTCTCATTTCTATATTTCCTCTGATAAGCACAATATTAGCAGTTACATATTTGCAGTGTATAACGTTTTTTAAAAAATCATTTCTGTTCCTTTTGTTCTGGTTCAGCCAGCAATCATCTCTTTTTTTCCCTTTAATTTCTTTACTAGATTTTCTCAAAGTGGCATCTGTTTTGCCTTTTAAAAATTAACTGTGCAAGCACAACAAAATCAGAGAGATGTCAAAGCTGTGGAATTTTCCCTTGCAGCCACACAACGCCAAGTTTTGGATGACTCTGTTGCAAGACGATGAATCATCTCAAGTTATGGGATTTGGGTTCAGGTTCTCTAAGGCAGCTATTATGAAGCTCAGCAAATCTATATCCACCTCTGATCTGTTGTTGTTGTTGTGCTCTTCAGGTTTTGGAGGGATATGTGGGAACTTCTAAAATCATTGTAAACTTCACCAATCACATACTTTGAAGCCTTCCCCGAATGAGACTCTCCTCCTGTCCTAAACTTTTGACAACTCTGATCAACAAATTCAAACACAGCAAACGAAATAATTTCGGGAAAAAATGTTCCACGGACATTTGCAGTCAGCAAAAGAGCTCTTAGATACAGTTCTCTGGGTAAATCCTGGCAGATGAACTTAATTAAGAGACAAAAACAATTAACCAGCAATGTGCGACAAAAATTGGCTGAGCTAAAATTCTCTGTGAAATCTCCTTATTAGGAAACAAGACAATTATCGTTCTGCTGTTTTCCACAGAAGGAAGGATGGCCTCTTTCTGTCTGTGCTTGTGGGGCAATATCAGCCTCTATTCATAGTGGTCCAGCTGGCAGCCCACAGATATGGGATATTTCCATGTGGCCCCAGCCTTCCCCCAAGAGCCTGACAGTGTTCAGGAGGAAAGTGATGCTGCAGCAGCCAGCACAGCCCCTTGCACACAGCAGCAGGAGTGGAGCTGGCCAGGAGCAATCACCCTGGCTCCTGGGGAAAGGGCTGCAGAACACCCTGTACATGGCTCAGCACAGAGGCAGTCATTAGCTTTTTTTCCATCTTTCAAGCTTTTGTCAATCCTGAGCATGGGAAAAGAGCATCTCAAAAGCAGCTCCAGCCACCACATCGCGTCAGTTTTTGACCAGCTCATGACTCAATGGCTGAAAGGCACATGTGCAGCAAGAAACAAACCCCCAGTTTAATCCTCTCAATTTTTCTCCAGTGCAACTGCACCAGAGAAAGCAAGAAATATGCTTCTGTTCTAATCCACATTATACAATGATTTTTGGATTAATTTTGGAAATAATGCTACCTTACAAAGACAAATTAGATGGAAGAGTCCTCCAGAAAACTTCAGGTATGAGGATTTCAGAGGATTGTTCAGCGTAGGGCAGTCCTGAGCCATGTCCTCCTCAGAAAGCTGGTGACCAAGAAGCATCGCTGTAGGAAACCTCTCAGTTGTGAAAGCCTAAAGATCAGATAAAATACCCAATACACCCTGGTTCTCCTTCCAAGTCATCCAGGATTAGCCATTGTTGGGGAGTAGTTGCAGTCCATGAAGGTCTGACTCAAAATAGTAATATTTTTAATGTTTACAAAGCAATAAGTGGCCAGTGGTCAATAAAATGGCTTACTTAAATGGAAAATAGAATTTAAAAATTTGGATAGACTCCTGTGAATATGGAATGGCCTTACAATTCTTTTTGGATTTATCAGTTTTATCAAGATAAGAAAACATTTTTAAAAATCAGAGAACTTTAAAGCTCCAGAAATAGAATTTAAAAGTATCCTTGAAAAAATAAACTATTGGCTTTCAAATACCATAATTTTTAAATCTGGCAGGGAATTCAGGTCACAGTATCTAATAAACCAATTTAGAACAAAAAGCCCATCAGAATCTGCAAGAATATGAAAACTTTGAGGTGTTAATTTTTAAAAGAAGATAAGGAATATATCAACCCTCTTCCACATGGCCTCCCTGTCCCATCCCATCCCCAAAAAAAAAATTTAAAGCAGGTGCCAAGCAATCTCTTTAGTTTTCAAATCTTCCATGTAGCATATACAATAGGATTAACTTTAATTGCTTCCAGCCTATATCCAAAGATGAAGAACAGGATACCAGCTGGTAGTAATAGAGCTACCTCACCAGTCATTATCTATTAAAAAAACTGGCTCACACAATAATTGTACATAAGTCAGGGGCTTCTTGAGGTCAACTTTTTTTACCTCAACAGCTGTCCTAGCATTTCATAGACCTCTGATATACCCAGAAGATGTGCTCAGGTTATTTCTTCTTGTTGTTTGGGCCTGTGTCCTGCAGGATCTGGGGTGTTTTGCTCTTGCATTGTGCCTAAGGAAGTGCTTGACAATACAGACACAGATCTGCAGTTTTCAAACTGGGGGCCATGATGGAGCAGTGCCAGACTACTAAGTATCTCTCAGGACTGAGCCTTTTGTTGGAGCTCTGCCACTTTTTCACTGAATTATCTCTTTCTCCACAAAGGAGACTATTTATTTCATCTGGGCTGCTCTTATTGTTAAATACCGCTCAGATTTAGCAGATAGCAAAACTACACTTTTGCCTATACATAGTGGGCTAACCAAAGAGAAAAGTAAATCTAGTGAATGGGTTCTCTTACCCTGAAACCATTTTCTTTGCTAGAAAATATTTGAAAGAAGAAAAAACTGTGGAATGTAAATGAGTAACATTTTCTACTGCTGCAAATGTTTCATATGACCTTATAAAATGTCCTTTTTTCTCCTGGGTGAACACCAACCTTATATATGCAATAGAATATTCATCCTTCTTAGAGTAATTTCATTCTTAAAGAAATTTATCTTTTAATATTGCACTATAGATTCCTTTTCAGTAATAGAATTGCTGAGGGTTTTTTTCTGAAACTAGAAATAGGTTGCAATCTATCCCTCTGCTCGTATTTTTCCCTTTTGTCCAAAAGACTTCTAGAACCCAGCGACNACCCAAAACAAAACAACAAAAAAGTACTAAGAATATGAGAAGTGACTGGAGGATTAGAAAAATAGGTGACGTGTCAAAAGCTCATACATGATATTACAGTGGAAAAACCCCTGTAAGGTAAATGAGCCTTCTGATTTTAAGTGCCCTTGGAAGGGGCATCCTACCCCATGCCTTCCTGTGTCTTCTAATTTTGACATTTGGGGAAGAGAGGGTGTCAGCACAGGCTATCTCTGGGTCAGCCTATATGACTGTCCCTTTTCCATCCAGAGTGAGCTAATTTATTGCTCAGTTTGTGGGATCCCTGTGCAGTCCAGTGGGCTACTGCAGTGGATATTTAAGTAGAGCCTTTCTAGGCATGAGCAACGATCTCCTTGCTCAGTTGGCACAGCACAGCAGCAATGGATTCTGCCTTCTCCTCTCTGCAGCTCTGAAAGATGGAAATTGTTGCCTCACATTAGAATGATGGTTTGACAGCCCTCTGCACCACTCAGATGTCTCCTAGCAGGGTGAAACAACCCAGCTGCCCAGTCGCCACTGAAGGGGAAAGAAACACTTGAGGACTTGCAGGGATGCTCAGGGATCTCCAGGAGCAGAGATTATCACATCCTTGCACAGCATGATGCATCTTGTGATTGCCTTTTTACCCCACCTGCAAAGCAGCTCTTCAGGCGCAAGCAAATTCACACACCACAAGAGAGTCATGGTCTGGCTCCAGAATCTCTGCAGGAGGGAATGAATTCCTATGGATCTCTATCATGAGCTTACCCCAGGCAGCTCTCACCCAATACTATATCAATGCAAAACCAAGAGATTACTGCTGTCTGGAACACAGCTTGCCTCTGGTACCTAGGTAAATGGTGTAGTGATGCAAGATACAATTTGAGGCCATGCTAGGGGAATTTGGCAATGGTACTATCAACTAATACATCTGCAGGTAATCAGCATTGCAGGTATCTTTGAAATTCTAGCAAGGTTCAAGAAAATGGGATTCTCAGCTTGTGCTGAGAGCACAAATGGCACACACAAACCTCTCCCACATTCTCTGGCAGGTATCAGCAGATGCACTCTCCAGGAGAATCTTGTGTTCTGCAGAACCCACTTGAGGCTGAATGTGACTTTGAAATATGGCTCCTTCTCACTAAACTACATTTGTTGTATTCTTCCTGTTTAACTTGAGGAAGGGAGGGTGTTCAGCTACCACCTAACTGTGTTTCAGCTGGACACCATGAAAACATGGAGACAGAAACAAAGTAGGAGCATAAGTCAGCCAGCCCTAGGAAAATGCAAATGTTTTACTCAAGTTTTACTCATTGACAAGGCACAGAGAAGTTATGATGTCCTGCTCATTCCCTGGCAGTACGTGAGGAAATAGCTGCAGAATGATGGGGAGAAGTAGGAACAAAATATTGAGAGAGAACTCCCAAAGGACTTCACCTTCCCCTTCACCAGTGAACATATTGTAAGACATGGCAAAGCACTGACCAGAACACAAACTGCATATGCGAAAAAGCTGAAGCAAAAATTATATATTCAGAGCCTAAGAGGAGATGTTGTGATCTGGATGGATTCTAGGGCAGAAGGGGAGAGAGGTGTGTAGATATTGTTGCCTAATTTAGTAAACCATGCTCCCTCAAGATAAAAAAATAAGAAAGAAAAGGAACGGCTTTAGAGCATGATTCACTTTATTCTACAACAGATGTTGAGATGTGTCAGATGAGTCACAGTGTAAAATTGCCTATTTCCCTCTATTGATTATAAAAGGGAGTCCAGAGTGAGTAGTTCAGATGAAGACACCTACTATTATGAATATGTTAGATGGCCTGAATCTCCCCAAAAAGGTTCTCAGTAAGGGTGCAGGCATGGACACAGGCTTTGATAGACAGCATTGATATGCTGAGTCTTAAACCTACCTTATCAGTTATTGGAAGGGCTGTTATCTCTGAGAGGAAATGTTATTTTTGAGTCAAAAATGCACCTGACATTAGTCATGTGGGCTTATGGATCACAGTTTCTACTTAAGGCTTTGTGGGGTATCCTATTTGAACATGTAAGTCTGAACTTGGATACATAAACTGGATTTCTACAGTGAACTGAGCTAATGCAGAAGTAGGAGTGCTAGTTCTTTCTGTTACATAGATATTTGAAATTTGGTCTATTACTAGTAATACAACAGCATTTGTGAGAACAAGAATGATCCAATTGGTGTTCTCTAGTGGAATGTGCTTAGTGGAAGTGTGGGAGCTGGAAAAGCTACAACCTGGCAGAGGATCAGAGGGAAGGCAGGACACTGGAGCAAGCAGTAAGGCCATCTCCACAGAGAAAAAGTTTTGTCTGTATCTATACCAGGACCTCTTCTGATGTGAGCTGCCCTTTCTGACCTCTGCAGATAGAGTGTTTGGGGAGAAACTGCCTCCATAGCCTGCAGGAGGAAGTGGCAGGAGAATAGGCACCTTGCCAATGGGACGAAAGTACGGTAAAATTTTTAATTCTTTAACTACAAAATATTATTTTCACAGCTAGATTTCCCTAATCCCAGGTAGTTTATCTCACTTACAGGGTAGCAACACCAAGGAATACCCATTCTGCTGCCCTTGACAGTCACTCTCATGTCTGGCAATATGTTCTTATTTTTATGCTGCTATCCAAATATATTTTCATGAATTTATATGGGCCTGCAACGACAAGGGTGTATCCTGAATCTGGGAGCTTGGTGGAGAAGTGCTTGGACCAGCACTGAGAGAAACAGCTGAGGGCCAGTAGTATCATCCTGGAAGTAAACTGCTTCTCCCTGGCCCATCATTCCTGGTGGTGATGAGATAACTGGATGGACAAAAAGGTGTCTACAGCACCCATGCAATGCAAGTCTGTGGCAGATTTATTTGCATACTCCAAAGGAGTGCTTTGTGCAGAGGCAGTCCAGCCTTTGGGTCCTTGCAAAGCCAAGGTTACAGATCTGCTTTTGGGGCTTTGTGCCCTCATTATGTTTAGATGGGAAGAGCTGTAGCCATCAACAAGAGGTGATTAAAAGTCTGAAACTTCTTAGCAAGAATTTTTTCTCACATTTCCAGCTAACTGGAGATAATCATCTAAGCTTCCCTCCACCCCCCGTTTAACAGACTGCTGACATTTCCATGTCTGGCTCATGGCAGCCTTATGGGGCTTGACATCTGTGCATGGCAAAAGCATTTAGCTTCAGAGCTATGTTCCCAGGGAGTGCTATCAGTGTGGAACAAATCCTGTTCACTTAATAAATGTGCTGTGTAGTCTTGTGGGCTCTATAACATTTGAAAAAGAGGGAGAGCAAGACTACTCTTAGAAGCATCAGGACAGCAGTCAAAATGGTACTCAGCACAGATGGCTCCTACAACTGTGAATCACACATTGCTTAATATGAAACAGCTGTGCAGATGCTCTTGTGCATGGGTGAAAGAAAAGCATTTGGCCAATAAGGCACGGGCCTGAGACACCCTGCAGTGGGTGGAGATAACAGCACAGCTCTCTGAAGGAAGGCAGCAGCTCGACAGGAGATGTTAATGCACACTTCTCAGCACTGTGCTGCAAGTGCCAGGCTTACTCCCCCACTGCTCCCTCTGCACCTTGCCCTTCAGTAGGGGAATGTGTGTCTCAAGAGTGCTAACTGGCTTGGTTCAGGATATGACCCTTCATCCTGGTAGGATTTCTACTGTTTCATGCTCTGGGGCATGACACTGCCTTTATTTAGGGGGGCCATAACAGAGGATTTTTCTCAGTGAAAACATAGCTCAGAAGTAGTATCCAATAGCAAAATAATATCTTCCTCTGGTCTTTCATGTTTCCTCTGTGGCTCACTTGTAAGAAGTAGGTGGAACAGAGGGAGAGATCAGGAAATATTTAGTAACCTCCTGGTTATTTAATCTGTAAATACCAAGCTTTGAGGGGACTTTGATGTGAAAGCACATCAAAAGATAGGGTTGGAATTCAAAATTATCTCAACAAACAGGACATGTAGGTTGAAAAAAAACCCAAAAATCTCAGTAAGATAAAGGCAAGCTTGTTCAGGTATACAAATATATTCAATTAGGGCCTACTGGGTTGGGAAAAACTCATTGAGAGTTATTCAGGAAAGGATGTAGGGGTTGTGATGCATCCATCGTAGGCTGAACATAAGGCAGAACTCTTACATGAAGATAATACTGAGGTGTATGAACAGGATTATAAAGCATCCAAAATAACTTTTGTTCAAAGCCAAGATGTGGTGCAATGTCTGTGTACGTACTGTGTTTCAGGAAGGATGGAAACTGTCTGGGCAGAATCCCCCCACAGAGAAAGACAGATTAACTGGAAAATTTAGCTCAAAGGGGACTTGTGGAGGTCATCTAATCCAAATTCATGCTCCAAACAAGGTTAACTTCGAAACATTGTCCAAGGTCTTGCCCAGATCACTTCTGAAAATTTCCAATTCTACTCTCTGGAATATGAGAAAGACTTAAGAAATGGGATTTTATCTCTGAAGGACTCAAGTTCAGGGTATTCATTTGTGAATTGTAGGACTTAGATTAAATATTAGGAGAAACTGGGTCTTCAGAGAAGGCAAAGCAACATCCCCATAATCTTCATACATTTGCATTTCCTCACTCAATGGAAAAATATGTGGGATGGAATTCTTCCATTCTGCCTCCACCTTAGGAGTAGTTAATTTGCTCTTGTAGCCAGTCCATGTCATTGAAAGGTTCTGAAGCAGCCTGGTCCTGACTTGCTCAAGAATTCAGTTCTAAAGATATTTGCTAGAATCTCTCGGAGGAAAAGGTTTATGAAAGCCTATATTTCTAGTTGTCGTATAATCTAAGCATATTTAAATTAAACCATAAATCATAAGAATTGTTTATGAGGGCAAAAGGATTATTTTAGAATCCTTTTCTACCTCTACCCTGATCATGTCTCTTCACTGCAGGTTCAGTCTAGATGACCACAGCAAGTCTTGCCAAACTCTGGGCTGTAGCACTGCAAGTTCTGTGTCTTCACTTTAGTCATGCATCCAGCCGTGTGTATGTGGGTCCTTCCTGCAAGGACCTTGACCCTTTCCTGGACAGAGCTGACAGAGCTCACCTGCCCAGGAAGAATGGTGGTCAGAATCCAGGGGACCACCAACATTTGACTGGCTTTTCACTATTTATAGAACAGAGGCTTTCCACTTCACTTTAGAAAACAATTGAACTAGTAGACTGAAGCTATACTTTCTTTAATGGCTAGTAAATGCTAATGCCCTGCACACACATAAACACACCCACACCTCATTTTGTTTTGAAGTGATGAACTCACCATCAAGTAGCAATTATCCAGTTTCAAAATGAGTCATATTAACTGCCAGAAGAGTGAAATCTGTCCACACAGTAACTTTTGGCATTACAAATCTCTTTCAAGAATTTCTTATGATTTCTATTTCTTTCTGCCTTTTAGGTGAACATGGAGTGACTGGTTTAATTTGGCAACATAAAATTTAGCCATGCAAGGACAGACAAGAGGCAGGTGACCCAGGCAGAACCAAATTCAAGTGAGGTCTGACAACCTGTTGTTAATGAAAATTTCAGCTCAGTGTTGGAATCCAGTGAAACCTTCAAGCTTATTGTTATTCATTAAGCAGATTGAAGGAGCAAAATGAAATTCAGCAAATTGTCCGCCTCTGCAAAGTACAATATGTTCATTTTCAAGGGAAACTGGTGTATGGATGGGAGATGAAGCATAAGCCACTCTTAATTCAGGGTGGTGCAGGGGGGTCCTTGGGGGTCAAATGTTTTTTAAAAGCCACATCCCTCTCTCAATGCATTTGCACATCCTTCACTGGCCTGTCTGACCCTTTCAATATGCCCTGGTGAAAAAGTCCAGCTGTCCATTCTCACCTGCTGCATGTGCTGATGCTGGGGCACCAAATGTTCAAAAGTAGCAGTCACACTGAGCACCACCCAAACTCTTCACTGATCCTTTTTTTTAGACTAACCTCTGCTTCAGCCCTGCTCCTGTGGCATTTTCTGGGAGATAATACAAAGCTGAGTGGCCTGACTGATTGAAACACAGAGTTAAAAGTGAGAAGGGAAGACCCTTCCTTCAGCCACTGCACATTACCTTCTTCCTGCCATTCAGGTGATGGATTTTGTTGTAATTACCCAGACAGAACAGTTTATCATTTGCTCTGTGACAGATTCCATGAGAGATAGAGGAATTTTTGTTGTGGAGACCCAGAGAAAAAGATGGTGTTCCATGAAGGAACACCATTATTAGGCAGGACCAAGAAGCAGAAACAGAACCAAAGAAATATTTTCTCCTGTGTTAAGGGGGGGCTGTGATATCTTGCTGGGGTAGTCAGAGCTCAGCACCCTCTGTCCCCACTTACTCCTTTTGTTTATCTCATGCTATTCTACCACAAAGATTCAAGCACAACTTCCTTCAAGGGAACACAGTGAGCGTGGCTGGACTTTGGCCTTTCCTGCCTGTCTGCAAAGCTACTTCTCTGCTGACCTGCACAGTGAGACCTGTCACCTAAACTTAGCAATGCCACATATCTAAGCTTAGAAGTGCCCAGTGCAGATGATGCCCATCCCCACTTGTGGCACCAGCTCCACCTGGAAAACAGGGAGCGAAACAGACACTTGTCAGGTTCATCAAATTGGGGTTGGATGTCTGCCTCGAGAGCAATGACTCTGTTTCTCTGCTAACTACAGAAGGAACCTGAAAATGAACATGCAGCAGCTGAAATGAACATGTTAAGTGAGATTTGAGACTGGCATGACTCTCAGCCAAGGTAACTAGAGGTTAACAGAGTTAGGACTACATAGTTTAAAGCAGAAGTCTTTTTCCATCATCCTCTTTTTTATTTTTTGAAGTGGAAATTGTAAGAAAGCCAATTCTTCAAGGTCCTAGAGGCTGAAGATTGTAGCATGCTGCTTCAGAGCTTGCTTGATTAGTATGTAATTCAGTCAGTCATTTCTCCTAATGAAATGTCTCACCTATAACATTTCTCTGAGCTTTGGGGTTTATTTTCCATAGAAAATTATCTTTTAAAAAGAATAGCACTGTGCAACTGAAGTTCCTTTCCTCCAGTGAGTGCACAGCAGTCTGTAGCTGTCAGCTGCACCTCTCACCACATTGTAACCCTCTCTTGTTGCCAGAAGTACACAGATAAACAGGGATTTTTCTCGAGGCCAAGTTTCTCTTGATGTATGCAATGCCTGGCAGGATGGGGCACCAATCCATGATTAAGGTCAATGTGTCATATCCTTCTCTGTGGTGCTCTCAAAACAAAGCAGCAGTTGAGCCAAGAAGGAGCTCTGGGTGCCCATTAACACCACACACTCCCTAAATTGTTAATTGTGTTTGAACCATGGAAAGTCCTTTGAGAATTAAGTTTGGTGTGGAAGTCCTCAGCCAAAATGTGCATTGCTTGGGACATTTGAGAAATGAGGTGTTGGGAGTAAATTGCTTTCTGAAGGTCTCGTGGCCCCTGGGCACTTTGGGGTGGATTTGAACCTGCAAGGGTACCTTGTGGATATTTAGGCAGCAGTGAAGGAATTCAGGGAAATGAGGAAGAGTGCTTTAAAAAGCCTACAGCTGTCTAACCATGCCCTGACCTATATGGGCACAGGAGGGGACAGGCCCAGCAGGGCACAAGGCATCAGGGCAGCCTGGGCTGGCAGAGCCCTGAAGGCACACTCAGCTCCTGCAGGCCTGCACATACAGAGCCACAGGTAAGCAGCCCAAACACAGTCTGCTGGCAAGGAAATTCCCAGCCAGTGCCATTTGCTCAATTGAAACCTCTTCCAAAATGGTTTAGAAAGTTAAATTTCCCATCTATTGAATGGGGAAATGGGGAGGCAAAGTCCTGGGCCGCCTGGCAGCCCCCAGCAGAGCACCCTCTCTGCTGTGTTTGCTCTGTACCTACTCCTGGGGCTTTGCTTCTCCAATGGAAGTGAGAAGTTCAATTGCCATGGCAACAGCATCTGGCAGGTGCAAAACACTATTCTTTCTGCTGGATGTAAGGGGAAACCTTTCTGCTCCAGGGAAGGGAACTGTCAGTTGTAATAAAGATTGTCCTCTCTTCTCTCACCTGGAAACATAGCAAGGAAAACTCTTCATTGATTTTTCGTGAGAGGACTGGGCCTCCAGGATTAATTATCTTCCACTGTTTTTCTTTGCTACACAATAGGTATCCATACAGGTAGAGGAAGTAAGTGTTTGGGCTATATATAACACATCCACGAAGCAGCTAGGGGAATTCTTTCCACAGAGACAATGAGAAGGAAGTGAACTCTCATGGAAAATGATGCTGCTTTTCCCAGTGTCCCCATGATTGTCCTCACTGGCCAGAACACAGGTCATCTTTGTCAAAGCAGGGGTGGCCTGGAGAGCTTCCTCCCTCCCTTTTAAGTACTTGGCTCTGGTACTTGGGCCAGAGGTGTAGGAGAAGCCTCCCTTCTTGATACAGACACAATTTTGCCCACACTGTTCCCCAGCAGCAGGTTTTTTCCCCACAGAGAGAGTGCTGGGATGCACCCAGGGCTTGGGGCTGGGCCAGCAGGAGGTAGCACTGCATCTGCTGAGACATCCACCATCCCCTTGCCTTTAAACCTTTCACACCGTGGGAAAGGTGTGTCCAACTGCACAGCCCAAAAGCAAGTATATTTTCATTACTTTACCCATCTTTCATCCTTTTTCGTGGATGATGGGGTCACCCAGCACAGGGGGACTGTGCCCTGAAGAGGAAGAGAGGGAAGTATTTGGCCAGTGTCTGCATAACCATCAGTTAGGGTATTTTTTCATTTGTCATTCAATTTAAATATTTGACAGCTGTCCCTCATTATTTTGCATTGGTCCCTACTCCACAAAAATGCTGTATTTTACTATTGAAATTAGGAAGTTGGGAGCACACTTTTATGGTCAACAAAGTCATCAGAACAGGGGAGGGAGTGGCATACAGGTGACAATCAGAGGTCTGTCCCACCAAGTTGCAGAAGAGTATTAATGAAACAGACCTTCTATAAAAGCTTCTTGACTCTTTCCACTGTTTTTTTTTCCTGTACCAATGTAACTCAAAATTAATTTTAATTTGAAGAATTAGGTCCATGAAGGAGTTGGCATCACAGCTTTGCAGGCACATCTTGTATTGTAACATTATCACTCAAGTAAGAAAATGCACAGGCAAACCATGAGGCAGGTGAGCAGTGTTAGTGTGTGCTCTGACAGTGAGTGTCTCTGTGATGCTGCATAATAAGTACTAATTACTAAATATCTATTTCCATGTTATACATTATTTCTTTCTGGTTTAGAGGGACCCAAATCTAGGGTAATCATTCTGTTTATTTAACAGTGTTATAAACAATATCAAATACATTACAAATCAAAAGTAGCCAAACCCAAGAAAATTTCCTCGAAGGGGAGAACTTTCATCTGCCAAGTGAGTCCATAAAAGAGCAAGGAAAGAGCAGCAAGGCCATCCCCTTCAAAGGTGCTGAAAGCTGCAGTTATTTGTATTCTGAAACACAAAAAGCACAAACTCAAAGTAACACATGCTAACAGCCCTCTCTGTTGTAACCTCCTAGCTAGAAACAATACATCTAAAAATACATTTGCTGATGAGGTCAGTAGGTTTATCCCTGGTGAGAGGCGGAAGGGCAGGGACTATGCAAAATCAGGGAAAAAAGCCTACAGCAGTGGGGAAAGATCAAGCTCTTTGTTTGTATTTTCAGCTTTCCTGACCAGCTCTAATCTGGGATCTCTTTCATGTTGTTGAAACTTCAAGTTGAAAAGAATCACTGCTCAGAGTGAAACATAATTATTAAAAATTTTTAGAAGCATTAAAAACCAACACAAGCAGCTACTTAATAAAAAACAATTTGTGGTACAATGTTCCCCCATTCCACAACCCCAAGCAAAGACACATATTTAGTGTCTTTGAGGCTGATGGTGGCTAATTTACTCACTAGATAACAGTGTCCACTAGACTCTATTTGTGTTGCTGAAGATGTACTGTACTCAGAATCCTCTTCTCGTTCTATTATGGGTTTTCTGAGAGCCTGGTTCATATGTGGCACATGAGATATTTCCCAGCTCCCACAGAAACCTAGTGTGAAGAAGAAAATGTGGTGGCTTTTAATTCTGTGACCACACTCTTCAAGCCAGAACCAAGAATGACAACCAAGCTGCCAGGGACTTCCAGAAACAGCAAGAGGTGGCAGAGCTTTAGGGTAGTCAAGGTTTATCCCAGTGAATGAATAAAAGACAAAAGTTAAAAACTGCAACTTTGAGGATAAGCAAAAGAGTTTCATGAAGAGCCTGACACAGGACTGCTATGGCCACAGCAGAACAGTAAGCAGAGGAGAAAAAAAGCTTTTGTCAGCCCAGTAGTTACAGACATTCATAAAGTAATGCCTTCCTGTGAAGAAGCACAAACCATTTGAGGCTTAAAAGCAGTAGCCAGTTTTAAAAGATTCATGGGAAGAAGAAGGAAACAAAAGAAAGAGGAAAAAAAATGAAATGTAAACCTTGGCTTTATACTTGTGCCACACTGTCTGCTTGCTGCTAAGGCACAACCTGCAGATGTGTGCCAAGCCTGCAAATCACACTAAAGCATCTGTGCCTGGGAACCAGTCCTGCTCCTCAGTCAGCATTTTCTCACCCAATGTCCCAGAACAAGAGCTGACCTTACTGACACTGCTGCTCTAAAAGAAATAAAAGGGACCATTTGTGTCTCTAAAGCAACTCCACCAAGGCAAAAGAACCACAGCAGCCAAGGCAGGCCCTGATGAACTGTGGGGTCCCCAAACAGAATCCTCTGCAACTCTGCATCTGCTCCATTGCAATGAGTGCCAAAGATGCCCTTGACTTCAGCTACAGTAGGATCAGGTTCTTTCTCTTGGGAAAAACAGAGGCATCCTAACAGAAAAAATCAGATTTTGTCAAATAAGATAATTACAGAATTTGTAAATTAATTTTTCAGGGGGATTTTTTGGGGGGGAAACCCCTATATTTCTGCTATTGCTACTGGAATCCTTCGATGAGACATGGGTGGCTATGAAATTCCAACTCTTCTGTAAGGACAGGGCTGGAAGTTACTTTATAGCCAGAGTGGTTGTTCTGGTTTTTAAGCTCCCTGAATTCCTTTGGATAGCTGAGAAAACCTGACAAGGTTAATAAAATCAAGGCATTTAAGAGGTAGCTCTGGCATTTCTATTTGTGGGGAATCAAACCAAGAAGTCACTCACGCTGATTTCAGCCATGTACTTGGGATAAATGGGGTCCATGAGAATTTTGCTCCAGTCACAACTGCAAAACTATTGAAAGCTCAGGGTTTCTTAGCCTTGGTACCTTCCCCATGTGAACACAGTCCTGCACTGCTTTCAGTCCCACAGCTGTGCTTCAAGGCCCAGCAGCACCCAGGCACTACCTCAGGACTCACCCAGGGGTGCACTGGGCTGTGTCATATCCTGGCAAAGGGCTCCAGCAACACTGCCCAGGTCCCAGGCACATCCCTGCCAGCCTCCACCACACCTTAGGGCCATCTCTTCCTGTACCACAGCCCTTGTGGGACTGGCAGAGCTGGCAGAGAGATTCGTGGCTTATCCCTCCTGGTACATTGTACTTGCATCCCATACAGCCCATAATACACAAATCCTGCCAGAGCAGGGGTTCTGGTCTTTCCTTTTTT